>CM045768.1:68273499-68561974 GCA_025200525.1 Camellia lanceoleosa | reverse complement strand
GTTCTTAGAGAAATTACCAAAAACATACATTGCATTTGTACTTAGATAGTGACTTGCACAAGATGGGTTATTGGTTTGATATCAACATCCCTTGTCATACATGATGTCTACAAAGAAATGGAAACTTAATCACTATCTTAAATCATGCTACTTTTTTGTTGTTGAATTGTCTAGATAGTAGATAGTTATTGCTGATTTTGTTGACGAAGAGATTCATTGGTGAATCTTTTGGGTAGAATTATGGATGGCAATCAAATCCTAACCCAATGGAAACCCACTCGCCCGCTATTATTAGAGAGGATTTCCCAAATTCTCCCAATGATTAATTTTTTTCTTCTTCATTTTTCGAGAGCACCGTATTTATGGTTGTTGCTGTTTCGTAGTTCATCGGCCGCTACGTAATTTTGTTAGGCCGCTGCATTGGCTGGCCGTCATTGCAAGCTTGTTGCATTAGATGTCGGTCTCACGTAAATTTGGGTTGTTAGTTTCATGTTTTCATTTTGTTATCTCTGCTTTTTACTATAGGTTCACAATTTGGATGTATTTGAGTATTTTAGTGAGTTTACCCTTTTCAGTTTTATACACCGCCTAAAAGCATATTTTTCAACGTGTTTTTTGCCTACACATTAACTCTTCTTTAGGGTGATTTAATATCAATGTTATTAGTTTGTACAATAGTGCCCGAGGGATGCCTCTGTAAATATGTAGATCTTATAAAAAATATAAATGATTTTCAATTTTTTTTGCCGCTACAAATTTGTCGCCACCAAAAAGTAAAGCGACAAACAACTTGTCAGTAAATGTGTAGCCAAAAGTTTATTTTTGCCCACTCATATTGTGCTGCTAAAAGTGTATTTTTTGCCAATGCCAATTTGTTATTGCCAAAAGTAAAGCTTTATCGACAACCAAATCGCTATAAATGGAAACATTTACCGACGAAATGTGTCGTTAAAAATTACTTTTGCCTACCATATTGTGTTGGTAGAAGTGTATTTTTGCCGATTCCAATTTGTCATTGTTAAAAGTAAAGCTTTAGCGACAAACAAATCGTCGGCAAATGGTAATATTTATCGACGAAATGTGTCGCCAAAGTTTACTTTTGCCGACGATATGTTGTTGCTAAAAGTATTTTTTGCCCATGCAAATTTGTGTCGCGAAAAATGCCACATAATCATTATATTTGAATGATTTTTACCGACGCAAGGTAAATTGCCAACGATGGATGAAAACTTTTATCGATGATTATGTTCATCGCTAAAGGCATTACTTTTGCCAACGCAATGATAATTTCGGGCAAAAACTTTTGCCAACTTACTTTTGCCTACGGGTTGCCAACGAAGCTGTGTGTCGGCAAAACTCTTGCCAAATCTAATTTTTCCTTTAGTAACATATTTGTTATGCTAAAAAATGCAATTTCTTGTAGTGGTAGTTGGCTTGACAAAACAGACCTTAGCCCGACGCCCTAGCAACGGTCGGTGCTTGTACACCTACATATATATATGAGTAGTGTGCTAAAGCCCAAAGGAATAACATATGCATAAGAAGGTTAAGAATGAATGTCCTTCAAGATTTAAAATAGTCATTTAAACAGGATAACAATTATTCGATCATAGCAACCATAAGTGGTACATCCAATAGCAAACAGCACAGTAGGTCTTAACAAACCAAACAGTCAGTTGATGGCTATCATATTAATAAACAGTAGTGGTTCCAACATGGGAACCGACAGTGATCTCTGTGATAAGAATAAAGACAAAGGCAAGAATAAAGAAGTTGCTATGGATGTCACGAATACAGCTTCACAAATAGATATCATTCATTCAAGAAAAGATCATTTCGTAAAACGACACGCTCAATTGTTCAAGATAATCATTATTGAACATATCTTTACAACATTGTTACTCACGTAGTTCTCGAGCCATGAGATAAGCTTAGAGCGCCTCCTGATGCCAACCCACACGCTACAGAGTGAACACACACTAAGCTATACAGCTTGGGAAGAATAATAACTTAATCCCTAATTTGCCTCTTGTGGTTCTACATCAATATCCTCCTTAAGATGCTCTTAAACATGCCCTAGGAATGCCTAGGATGGAAAGAGGATGCAAAGATGCACTTGAAACACTTTTCAAAATTTTCAAAACAGGGTCACGCCGAACGTGGCTTTCACGCCGAGCGACATGCAAAGGTTCCCGCCGAGCGCCACTTTTCGCCGAGTGTACTGCAAAAATATGGCAAAAGTACTAGATGCATGAAATTCATACTCGATGGGCGCCGATTTCGCCACATGTGACTCAGCCCCGCCGAGCATACATTCCGCCAAGCGACAGAAACATGCAAAGTGCCGATACACGATTTCACGCCGAGCATCACTTTCTCGCCGAGCGAACCGCATGAATTCAAGAGGTACACTTGAGCGTGAATCTTCGCCGAAGGTGAGTCCAAAACTGAAATTCCAGATTTGAATCCTCAAGCTCAAAACTCAATTTTAATGCACCAAAATCGATCATCTTGGGCTAATTTTCTAGAAAACACTTCAAAACCCATAATATTACATGTTTCAAAGGTCAATTTGAGAAATCAAAGCCCAAAGGTAGTTCAATTACACAAATTCCAACTCAAAATTCAATAACATGATGAACATGCAACATGCATGAATTAAACCAACTTCAAAGCTTCCAATTCATGCTTCAAAGAGCCAATTCTTCCAAAAACAAGATGAAATCATGGACTATGGTCAAAGATGGACATACATGAAGCAATTTCTATGAAAACAACCTAAAAACTTCAAGATATGCACATGCATGCATGAATTAAGCTCTAAATTCAACATAATAAGCTAATTCATGCCTCTACTCTTCAATATAACATGAACCATGCATGAATCTACTAAAATTCATGAACAAGAAGGCAAAGGCTCCACCTTAAGTCTTAAATTCAAGATGTAGAAGCTCAAATTGTAATCTACTCTTTAATTCTTCAAGCAATTCCCAATTAAAGCCAAGTTCTCCCTCTCTCACTCTTTCTCTCTTACGCTTAGTCTCAATATGGCTGAAGAAATGTTGTGTGATCAAGTGGAAGAGGCTTCAATATTGTCCTAGGTAGTGGCCCACTATGTGGCAAAACGGTAAATAAGTCTAACTTATGTAATTATCATTATTAAATCTAATTTAATCATACCAAATCACATTTCAATTAAATATACCAGAAAATCACATAAATTCCAATTAGCATAAAACATTAATCAATTTCTGGTTCAGCCGCCGATAAGGCCTTCAATTTACAGTTTAAACATATCACATGAACAGATAGTTTAGCAGACAAACAGATAGACATGCGTTTAAACTAATACACTCAATCAATCAGCGCACTCTACTAATCACCGCTTAACATGCTTAATCATAGATTAGCACTAATCAGTGATGTTATCAGTAAACAGTGGTGAATGTTGTCACAGTCTCCCCTCCTTATAAAGAGTTTGGTCCTCCAAACTCGAATTACCTTTATTCTAGAAGAATACAGATTTAGTGGAACAATTCAGGTATCTCTTGATCATATCATCTTCCTTTTCCCAAGTGGCATACACGCCACCATGATTTTGCTACCAACTTTCACTAACTAATCTCTTTATTTCTTAACTTGATTCTGTCTGCTCACAATCAATAAGTCGTCAGAAGTGTAGTCATCACTTAGCACTACACGAGTAGGCTCAATCACATGGAAGGGTCTCAAGGTAGTCCTTAACATAGAAATATGGAACACGTTATGTATATGCTCTATTTCAGAGGAAGCGTTACACGACACGCCAGGATTAATCTTCTCAATAATCTCATATGGTCCGACATATCTTGGCGCTTAGCTTGCCTTTAACCTCAAAAGAGTCCTGCCTTTCATTGGTGTCACTTTAACAAAAAACATGATCACCTATTTCATACTCTTGTCTTGCCTCCCGACATCTCAGATAATTTTTTCGCTTACCAGGCGGCTACCGCTGGATTAGTTTCACTTTATCTGTGGTGTCATGTACAATTTTGGGCCCAAGCAAAGGCCCATCTCCAACTTCCCAACAAATTGGAGATCTACATTTTCGCCATACAAAGCCTCAAAGGCGCCATCCAATACTCGAATGAAAGTTGTTGTAGGCTATTCACAATCTAACTAAGTGGCTTCCCCAATTACCTTGGACATCAAGAACACACATTCTCAGTACATCCTCTAGAGTCTGGATGGTTCTTTCTGACTGACCATCTGACTGAGGATGGTATGTACTACTCAGTCTTAGTTTAGTACCCAATGCCGCTCAGAGGCTTTGCCAAAATCTCGATGTAAACTTTGAGTCCCTATCGTAAATAATAGACACAAGCACTCCATGCAATCTAACAATCCTCATCAATATAGATTACGTACCAATTTGTCCAAGATTATAAATTGTTTTGACAAGTAAGAAATGAGTAGATTTAGTCATCAATAATAACCCAAATTAAATCCATACTTTTATTGGAGCGAGGTAAACCAACAATGAAATCCATAGTGATATGTTCCCATTTCCACTCAGATCGGTAAGGGTTGCAGAAACTCGGGTCATTGATGTTCGGCTTAACTTGTTAGCAATGATGACATTTCGACACAAAATCAGCAATCTCTTTTTCATTCTCGCCACCGTAAATTCGCCAAGTCTTGGCATATTTTCGTATTTCGGATAGATAGACAATTTTGAATTGTGGCCTTCTTGCAAAATTCTTCTTTTCGTAATCACTTAAGACACACAATCTTCCTCAAATTTCAACACATTATTCTCAAATTTGAAATCCAAATTTCGCTTTTAGATTCTCGCTCTTCGATGATCTTTTCAAGAAGCCATCCTGTCGCTTTCTTTAATCTCTTCAATCGGCCGGTTAAGCGTAAATAGCAGCCTATTATTCCACCTTGTTTACGCAACACGATCTCAATTTCAAGTCTTTCAAGGTCACATAGCAATTCTTTCCGCCCGTGAGTAAACAAAGCAATTTCCAATCGATTTTTGACTCAAGCATCATGACGGTGTTAGCTTTCCTAGATGGTACAGATTTGCAGTCATAATCTTTTATCGCTTCTAACCATCTCATTGCCTCATGTTCAATTCTTTCTCGTGAAGAAGTATTTCAAACTCTTGTAATCAGATACACCTCACATGTTGCCCCATAGAGGTAGTGACGCCAAATTTTTAGTGCAAACACTATCGCAAAGAAGTTCTAAATCGTGGGTCGGGTAGTTCTTTTCATGTGGTCTCGCTTGTCGGAAGCATATGCAATAACTTTACCATTCTCATTAAAACACATCCCAAAACCCTTATAAGAAGCATCACTATATACAAGATAACCATCCGTACCTGAGGGTAATGTGAGAATTGATGCAGTCACTAGTCAAGTTTTCAACTCCTGAAAAGCTGATTCCCTTTGATTGATCTAGTCAAATGATATCCCTTCGAGTCAATCGTGTCTGGTAGGAAATTTTGGAGAAGTCTTTGACAAACCTTCAGAATACCCATAAGCCTAGAAAATTCGGACTTCAAGAACATTTGTTGGTCTAGGCCGCCACCACTATTTCAATTTTCAGTGGGTCAACTATAATACCATCTCATCGATCACATGCCCCAAAAACATCACAATCGTTTAGCCAAAATTCACATTTAGTTAGTTTTCCATAAAGTTTCTATTCTCAGAGTCTCAAAGCAATTCTCAAATGACGCTTATGTTCCTCCGCTTTTGGAATAAATTAAAATGTCATCTATGAATACAACAATAAAGTCATCTAGGAATGGTTTGAAAATTTCGCTCATAAGGTCCATAAATACAGAGGCGCATTGGTAACTCCGAAAGGCATAACTAAGAATTCATAATGTTCGCATTCTCGCTCGAAAAGCTATCTTTTAATGTCCCCCGCCTTGACTTTCAACTAGTGGTATCCAGATCTAAGGTTAATTTTGGAGAACACTTGGACACCTCAGAATCGGTCAAATAAATCATCAATGCGAGGTAATGGATATTTATTTTTCACTACCTTGTTCAGCCTCGTAGTCAATGTAGAGTCTCAGTGAGCCGCCCTTCTTTTTCACAAATAAGATCGGCGCTACTCACGGAAGCATCGGGCCCGATGAACTTCTTATCTAATAATTTTGCAACCGAACTTTCAACTCTTTCAATTCTGGCCATTCTCAGAAGAGCTTTAGATAATCGGCCAGGTACCCTAATCACATCAATGGTGAACTCAATATCCCTATCAATCAAATCTGGCGCATCATCCGGGAAAACATCCGGGAATTCTCTCGACTATAGGAATATCGCTCACATCCCTTATCATCAAGAAGTACTAATACGTAACATAGATACCTCTTACACCCCTTTCTAATCAGCTTTAAAAGCTTTCATGGATGAAATTAGATATGGGGAGGTACTACTCCGAATTGCTAAACACAAATTCGTAAACCAGTGGATGGAAAACAACTTGTTTTGTTACACGCCTATGGTAGTATGATATTTTATTAACTACCCATTCCCAATATTGCATCAAAATGGTCAATGTTCAATGGCAATAAATCAATATATAAATGTGCACCTCCAACAATAATCTCACATGCAGGTACATATATACAAGTCATGGATCCCCGACAGTGAAGATACACTAACAAGTAGTTCATGGGTTCCAACGGCCTATTCAATTTTTAAAAAGCATGTACACATATGAATGTGTAGACCTAATCAATCGTAATATGCATTTTGAGTACAGATTGAAGTATACCCGACACAACGGTCTCAGATTCTAGACGCTCCCAAGACGAAAGTAACACTCGGCCTTGCCTCATAGGCTCCTTTCCAAAGGGCTTTAGGGTTTTTGGTGCAAGAATTGATGTCTGGCGCTTAGTAGCTTTACTTTTGCCCAAAGAAGTGGAAGGGCACTTTAACCATGTGGCCTACCTTGCCACAATCGCAATAAGCACCCTAAATTTTATAACAAACCTCTTTATGATTCTTACCACATTCGAGTGTATAGAACCGTTTCCTCGACTAGAACTGCTTTGTTGACCTCAGATTTTGCTTTTTGTTCAAGGGACCTGCTTCGCCTTTCTTAAATTTAAAACCCGCCTCTACCACGCCCATTCGCAAGTTAGTATTTCACTGTTTTGCTCTCGATGTTTGACTCACCATTATTGCTCGGTCAAGGACATCTACATACTTCAAAGTTTCAAAACATTTATTCTCATTAAGGATTTCAACATTAAGGCCGCCTTCAAACTTCCTGCCTTTTTGTAGCTCAGATCCACCATGTGTGGTGCATAACGGCAAGTTTTGTGAATTTAGATTCATACTCGCTACGGACATAGTGCCTTATTTCGCTTGTTCAAACTCACCACCTTTTGATTCCCGACACTCGCGGAAAGTATTTCTCAAAGAAGGCTCCCTTAAACCGGGCCCAAGTCATAACAAAGTTGTCAGATCACGCATAAGCATCCACCACCTTCCGCCTCTTCTTGTAAGGTGAAGGTAGCCAATAGCACTTTGTGTGCTTCAGAGCACGGAAGACTTCAAATAATTTTTCGCTTTAGCACCCACGCTTCCCTTCAATGGTTCAAGGCCTCCTCGAAATGATGGCGTTTCATCTATCAATTTCGTTAGAGCAATGATGTCATCATTCACATTCGTTTGTACCGAGAAAGTAATGTTGGTTCTGTTGTTTATTGCCTTAAGGCTTCAACAAGAGTTCAACGGTTCTTTCTAACCTCGCTATTCTCGCGCCGATGATTCAATTTCATCAAGAGTCCTTGCATTATCCATTTCACTATATACAACACAACAATAATAAAATAGGAAGTTGCATACTTTAAACATTTAACACATTAGCACATATATTCATGTCATGATCACACACCTTTTTCAATGCTCATGTAATGCCCTAATCACTTTTCTTGGACATCCTATAGCTCATTTGGACACGTGTGCGATATAACTCGTGGTTTAATATCACTGATACCACTCACACGACTCCAAACTCGCCTTTATGGGTTTAGCACCGTGACCGCAACTACCACCAACTGCGTGATTATCGAAGGCCCGCTAATAAAGAATAACAAGAATACGTAGTACGTGGGTCATAAGCCAAAACAAGAAATAAAAGATGTCCAATGAGTCAGGATAGTCAGATGCAAAAAGGCTTTTCATACATATCCACATAAACAAAGACACATATACATACATATACAATTATCCTGACAGGATCTAGTCCCTACTACAAAGACAAGACAGTAATACATTTATACAAAGGTTACGTAACTGTGATACAAAAAAAGGGAAATCTAAAACACCCCAAAAGCCCTAGCTTGAAGGACTTGAAACCTCTAATGAGGCACGGTAGTTGGCTTGACAAACGGGACCTTAGCTTGACGCCCTAGCAACGGCTTGGTGCCTATATACCTACATATATATATGAGTAGTGAGCTAAAGCCTAGTGAATAACATATGCATAAAGAGGTTAAGAATGAATGTCCTTTTCAAGATTTAAAATAGTCATTTAAACATGATAACAATTATTCGATCATAGCCATAAGTGGTACATCCAATAGCAACAAAGATAGTAGGTCTTAACAGCATCGAAGTCATTGATGGCCATCATATCAAGAAATGAGTGGTTCCAACATGGGAACCGACAGAGATCTTCGTGATAAGAATAATACAATACAAGAATAAAGAAGTTGCTATGGATGCCACTTAATACGCTTAACAAATAGGACATCATTTATTCAGTAACAGTATCATTTCAGAAAACAGCACAGTTCAATTGTTCAGAAGATAATCATTATTGAACATATCTTTACAACATTGTTACTCACAGAGTTCTGGGCTACAGATAAGCTAGAGCGTCTCCAGATGCCAACCCTACACAGTTACAGAGTGAACACACACTAAGCTACACAGTTGGGAAGAATAATAACTTAATCCCTAATTTGCCTCGGTGTGGTTCTACATCAATATCCTCCTTAAGATGCCTTAAACATGCCCTAGGAATGCCTAGGATGGAAAGAGGATGCAAAGATGCACTTTGAAACACTTTTTAAAATTTTCAGAAAACAGGGGTTACGCTCGAGCGTGGCTTTCTACGCTCGAGCGGACATGTAGACAAAGGTTCCCGCCGAAGGCCACTTTTTCTTCGCCGAGCTGCATCGCAAAATATGGCAAAAGTATTAGATGCACAAATTCACGCCGACGGGCGCCGACACTCGAAGCAGGATTCAGCCCCCACTGAAGGCGTATTCCTCGCCGAGCGGACTGTAAAAACATACAAATTATCGATACACGATTTCATGCTAGAGCGCCACTTTCCCGCCGAAGGATCATGAATTCAATGTACGCCGAGCGTGAATGTTTACTCGAAGCGTGAGTCCAAAATCTGGAAATTCCAGATTTGAACCTCAAGCTCAAAACTCAATTTTAATGCACCAAAATCGATCATCTTGGGCTAATTTTCTAGAAAACACTTCAAAACCCATAATATTACATGTTTCAAAGGTCAATTTGAGAAATTAAAGCCCAAAGGTAGTTCAATTAAGTACAAATTCCAACTCAAAATTCAAGAACATGATGAACATGCAACATGCATGAATTTAACCAACTTCAAAGCTTCCAATTCATGCTCCAAAGAGCCAATTCTTCCAAAAACAAGATGAAATCATGGACTATGGTCAAAAGATGGACATGCATGAAGCAATTTCCATGAAAACAACCTAAAAACTTCAAGATATGCACATACATGCATGAATTAAGCTCTAAATTCAACATAATAAGCTAATTCATGCCTCTACTCTTCAATATAACATGAACCATGCATGAATCTACTAAAATTCATGAACAAGAAGGCAAAGGCTCTACCTTAAGTCTTAAATTCAAGATGTAGAAGCTCAAATTGTAATATACTCTTCTATTCTTCAAGTAATTCCCAATGAAGCCAAGTTCTCCTCTCTCACTCTTTTCTTTCTCACGGTTAGTCTCAATATGGCTGAAGATATGTTGTGTGATCAAGTGGAAGAGGCTTCAATATTGTCCTAGGTAGTGGCCCACTATGTGGCAAAACGGTAAATAAGTCTAACTTATGTAATTATCATTATTAAATCTAATTTAATCATACCAAATTACATTTCAATTAAATATACTAGAAAATCACATAAATTTCAATTAGCATAAAACATTAATCAATTTCTGGTTCGGCCGCCGATAAGGCCTTCAATTTACAGTTTAAACATATCACATGAACAGATAGTTTAGCAAACAAACAGATAGACATGCGTTTAAACTAATACACTCAATCAATCAATTTAGAATTTCAATCAATCAGTCGGCTAACATGCTTAATCATAGATTAGCACTAATCAGTGATGTTATCAGTAAACAGTGGTGAGGGTTGTCACAAGAATTGTAGCCCTTCACAAATCTCATAGAACCGGCCCAGTTCACACTCACATAGGTGATTCTTATGAAGAGTATCTTGCCATACTTCACTAGGTATATCTAGATATAAAAATCATTAAAAGTATTACTTAACCTAAAATGCTGCAGACAGCACTATTTGAACCTAGATTTTGGGATCTCCAATCAACTAGGTTGAGTTACCGTTGTGGTAACTTTTATTTAATAGGCTTAAGTCTCATTTCCCTTGATGAATTTTTAACTAATTCTCTTGCTAACCCTTTGGTTAGTGGATCCTCTATATTGTCTTTAGATTTCACATATTCAATGGAAATAATTCCATTAGAGAGTAGTTGTCTTACGGTGTTATAACGACGCACAAATGTGTCGTGAACTTACCATTATACATATGACTCTGTGTTCTACCAATTACTGACTGGCTATCACAATGTATGTATATAACAGGCACCGGTTTTGGCTACGTTGGAATATCTTCAAGGAAGTGATGAAGCCATTCTGCTTCTTCCATCGCTTTATCTAAAGCTATGAATTCTGATTCCATAGTAGACCTAGCTATGCAAGTTTATTTGGAAGATTTTCAAGATACAGTCGCTTCACCAAGAGTAAAGACATACCCACTGGTGGACTTTGAGTCTCTAGTATTGGATATCTAGTTTGCATCATAATATCCTTCAAGTACTGCTGGATATCTAGTATAATTTAACCTAATGTTACGAGTATATCAGAGATATCTAAGAACTCTTATAATAACTTTTCAGTGTTCTACTCAGACACTCAGATATCTACTTAATTTATTTATTACATAAGTTATATCCGAGCGAAAAGTGCTTCATCAAGTACATTAAGCTTCCAATAATTTGGACATACTCTAATTGAGAAATACTTTTTCAGACATTCTTAGAAAGAAACAAATTAACATCCATAGGTGTTCTAGCAAGATGATCATCATCTTTGCTGAATTTGTCAAGTATTTTCTCAATGTAATGAGATTGTGACAAAGCATAACCTTCTGATGTTTTGGTAATTTTCATACCAAGAATGACATCAGCAATGCCCATGTCCTTCATGTTAAAATATTTATTCAATATTTTCTTGGTAGTTTTAATCATGTCATTATTACTACCTATGATGAGCATATCATCAACATAAAGACATACTATAAAATAATCGTTGTTTGTGTTTTTAATATAAACACATTTGTCACATTCATTAATTTTGAATCCATTTGACATCATTGCTTTGTCAAATTTTTCATGCCATTGCTTTGGCATTTGTTTTAAACCATATAATAATTTAACCAATTTACACATTTTCTTTTATTTTCTCGAATGTAAAATCCTTCTGGTTTTTTCATGTAAATTTCTTTATCTAATTCACCATTTAAGAAAGTGGTTTTCACATTTATTTGATGAATTTCTAGATTGTACAACGATGCAATAGCAATTAGTATTCTAATGGATGTTATTCTTGTAATCGGTGAGTATGTGTCAAAGTAATCAAGACCTTCTTTTTGCCTAAAACCTTTGACCACTAGTCTTGCCTTGTATTTGTCAGTTGATCCATATGCTTTCATTTTTCTTTTAAAAATCCACTTATATCTAAGAGGTTTACACCCTGGTGGTAAATCTACTAATTTCCAAGTGTAATTTTGCAGGATGGATTCAACTTCGCTATTTACAACTTCTTTCCATAAAGGAGTCTTAGGACTAGACATAGCTTCTTTAAAAGTTAAAATCTCATTTTCTAACAAAAATGTTAGGAAATTTGGAACAAAGATTTTGAGGTTCTAGCACGTTTATTATATCTAAGTTCCTTTTCCTTATTTTGATCTATCTCTTATTCTTGTTTTTGATCTTGTTCTTAATCATGACTAGTAATAGCATCATAAGATCTTTTATTAGTACTAGTTTCTTGTCCAGTTTTATTTGGAAACACATGCTCAAAAAATGACGCATTTCGAGATTCAATGATAGTATTTACATGCATTTCGGTATATTCTGATTTATGAATAAAAAATCGATATACACTACTATTCTTGGTATAACTAATGAAAATGTAATCAATGGTTTTAGGACATATCTTAATCTTTTTAGGACTAGGAATAGCTACTTTAGCCAAACAAGCCCACACTTTTAAGTATTCGTAGGATAGTACTCTCCCATGCTACAATTCATAAGATGTTTGATTTACTTTCTTTCGAGGTACTTTATTAAGTATGTAATTAGCAGAAAGTATTGCTTCTCCCCACAAGTTCTGAGGTAATCCAAAACTGATTAACATGGCATTCATCATTTCTTTTAAAATCTTATTTTTCCTTTCAGCAATTCTATTTTGCTAATGTGAGTAAGGAGCGGTGGTTTAATGTATTATTCCATATTTTTTACAAGACTCACCAAAAGGTGATTCATATTCACCACCTCTATCACTTCTAAGTTTTATAATTTTCTTACCAAGTTGATTTTCAATTTCATTCTTATATTGAATGAAATTTTCTAAAATTCATCCTTGATTTGAATTAAATAAACATAACTATATCTAGTATAGTCATCTACAAATGTGATAAAATACTTTTTTCCACCGCTAGTTTGAATTGATTTAAAATCACAAATGTCACTATTAATTAATTCAAGTGGTTCCATACTTCTTTCAATTGAATAAAAATGAGTTTTGGATAATTTTGCCTCAACACAAATTTCACATTTATGATTTAAATCAATGTCAAATTTAGGTAAACATTTCATATTAATTAATCTACGCAAAGATCTATAATTAACATGTCCAAGTCTACCATGCTATATATTTGAAGACTCAAGCAAGGAAGAAGAAGATGTATCTTTATTAATAATAGAGGTACAACAGTCATTACATTCATTTTGAACAGGCCATCACCATGTAATATTTTCCTACATACATCACGCTTTTTGGTAAATACAAACTTGTCACTTTCAAAAACTAGCCTAAACCCATTTTTACTCAACAAGGATCCGAACAAGGTTCTTGCAAATGTCCTACATGCAAAGACATTGTTGAGAGTGAGTTTCTTTCTAGATGTCATCTTCAAAATAATCTTTCTTTGTCCTTTAACTTTAGAAGTCGAGGAGTTGTCCTTAAAAAGTTGTTCACCATTGTTCATCAGAGAATAAGATGTGAACATCTTTTGTCGGCATATATATGAAGTAGCACCAAAGGTTCACTCATCATTTTTAGGATTTCCGATAAGGTTTGCCTCGGAAACAACTTCAGAAAGATTTATGTCATCTACACTATTGGAAATATTGTCCACTTCGGTCATATGGGCTTGAGCAAGCTTGTTATTTGTTCTTCTTTTGCTTTTGTCTTTGCTACGGCAATTTTTGGCCTGATGTCCCTTTTTGTCTCAGATGTAACAATTGCCATTAAACCTGGACTTTTTAATTTCCTTTCCTTTAGAGCCTTGTGCGTAACTTTCTTCTAAAACTTCGCTTTTTACTTTTAGAGTATGTTCCACCACATTTGCCTTAGATTCCATTGACGCCATTACCCCGCTTCTAAATTGCGGTTGTCCTCTTCAATCTCCAAACGCACATTTAATTCCTCTAAAGACATTGCTCTGCGCTTGTGTGTAAGGTAGTTCTTGAATTCCTTCCAACCTTGTGGTAATTTTTCAATTAAGGCTGCAACTTGAAAGGATTCGCTGAGAGACATGCCTTCTGCATGAATGTCATGTAGAATGAGTTAAAGATCTTGAACTTAGCTGATCACAGTTTTAGAATCAACCATCACAAAATCCAGAATTTGCCAACCACAAATTTCTTTTGAGCCTCAGATCTTCGCTTTGTATTTTTTCTCCAAAGACTCCCAAAGTTCCTTTTTGCCTTGATAGGACTATAGACGTTGTATAATGTGTTGTCAAGTCCATTCAAGATGTAGTTTCGTAAAAGAAATCAAGATGTTTCAAGCATCGACCAAAGAACTAATCGGGCCTGGCCGCTTTCATATTCTTTTAGAGTAGGAGCATTTTCATGGAGAAAACGAGTCAGGTTCAGAGTAGTAAGATAAAACAACATTTTTTGCTGCCATTTTTTAAAATCAATTCTTAAGAACTTCTCTGGCTTCTCACCATGATTTATTGGTACTGTCACAACAGGAAGAGGGGTTGGTACAATTGCAACCACCATACCAGGACTTGTTTGAGCATCGCCTAATAGCCATGAATTCTAAATTATAAAACAAAATTATAATTAAAATTTTATACTACACATAAATTAATTCAAAATCACAGAATTAAATTCTATAAAAATAAAAGAAACAAAAATTGTAACTTTTATTTCCAATTAATTTGAAAATAAAATAAAATTTTATTTAAACAAATTAATTCCACACATAAAAATATTTCGGTAACACTTCAAAAATTAAAATATTTAAAACATAATTTTAATTAATGAACACTCAGAAATTATTTCTGAAAACCAAAATTAATTTCTGATAAACTTCACAAATAAATATTCTGAATTGTTAATGACACCAGTACACAACTACTAGTTGTCAAAGAAAATAGATAATATATTACTACTATTTATTTTTTCAACTGCATATTATTTTGTAAAATCACCAAAAATAATTTATGTAAGAAGAAGAAAGAGAAAGGAAATAAACGAAAAAATTTCAGATAAAATGAATAATTCGAATGTCTTAAGATTGTTGGAATAATCTTTTGTGTATAATAAATAAATTGAAACCAAATCAAATAAATAAAAATAAATCACTTGCAAAATTTATTTTACTGAGTAGAATAAATATTTTCAAGATCAAGTCGAGTATGTAACATTCTGTCGTTAAGACAGATTCATCCTGCTACAGTGCTTACGGAAAAATAACGTCTATCTCCCAAGATACAATGACCTTTACAAATTGTAGTAGCACTCTAAATAATTTGTACGGTAAACAAAAACCTTATGTTCTATGCTCTTTTTAATTTTCCTAAAAACTAATATGAAGAGAATTTATGCAAAGGAACAAAACAGGACAACAAAATGAAATTTTCAGATTGTTTTTTGGATGCCTAAGACTGTTGGAAATGGCTTTTATTTATAGACCTGAATAGCTAGGTAAATTGAATTGATCAGGTGTGGTTTCAAATGAACAAGTGCAAACACTAATTGAACAGATAACTGCTGAAAAGAAGATCTGTCTGAACTGTGCAGTTTTAAAACTATGTAACTGCAGCAGTTTTGGATGGTTTCCAGTAGTTAAACTATTTGGAAATTTCGGACTGAAGAAGGGAAAATTTGGACAAAAAATTTAAATTCAATTTTGGCACCAAATTTGAATTTAATTTCATTAAGAATTTCTAAAAAAAAATTCAAATGAATTTTGTCCAAAAAATTAATATTAGAACTGACCACTCCACAATCCACACCTCGCTCGGCATGGTCGGGCAGCCAAGTATGCGTGTGGTGGTTTAAGCCAAAGTTTCATTCGTCCATAACTCCTCCCTTCTATAATCTTGGGGTGCACCTTGGGGCCCAATCCAAGGTTGTACACCTAGAGCTTATATATTCACAAAAGCTCTCTTAAAGTTTAAACGTGGGACAACCCATTTCAAGAAAACCCACATTTAGGGTGTGTTTGATTAGACGGACAGAAAAATGAGAGATTAGAATCCATCGGACTTAAATCCTAGGACCAGAAATCCCTGACTATTTGGTTAGATTGGATATGTATCCTGTGTTTATTTTTTCATGGGATTAGATGTCTGGATAGGACTATTTTCAGTGAATCCAACGTTTGGTTGGACGGACTGGATAGGAAAAATGAACAAAAGACTATTTTACTATTTTTCAATTGTTTACTAAATAATAGCAATATTAAACATATCTTTAATATTTTAATTATTTTTAGTAAACATTAAACATACTAATGGTTAAATTTTGTTTAAAGATATTTAAACATACTACTATTGATAAAATTTTTGATCGGTACAAATTATTTTTATTTAAACAAATAAAAATTTTTAGTAAACATTAAATATACTAATGGTTAAATGTTTAAATTTTTATTTAAACAATTAACATTGAAATTATTTTGATGTACAGATTATGTTTAAACAATTAACAATTAAAATTAAATAAATGTTGATGTATAGATTATGTTTAAACAATTAACAAATGTTGATGTAATTAATAATTAACAAATGTTGATGTAATCAAATGTTGATGTATTAAAACATAATTTAATAGATGTTAAATAAATATACATGTTGATGTAAAGATGTTGAAATAATTTAATAAACATGTTGATGTACGATGTTTAAATGTTTAAATAAAACATAATTTAAATAAATGAAATTATTTATTGTTGAAATGAAACATTTAATTGTTTAAATAACACATCTATTAAAACATCTATTAAATTTAAATAATGAAATTAAATAAAACATAAACAAAATTTTAAAATAAAATATTAATAAAATATCTATAAAAAATTATTTTAAAAAATTAAATAAATAAAACATTAATAAAAAGTTAAATAAAATTATTTTATTTTTAAATTGAGACATTTAAATTTTATTAAATATAATACATAATTAAATAGTAGAGGGTCAAAATTGTCATTTTCGCATCTAATCCAAACAGTGATTAGTCCCCCAAAACAATCCCACCCCCCCCTCAAGACAGGATAGTCCCCTATATGGGGGACATGGAGCCCGGCGGACTAAAAAAAAATCAAACGACGGATAAGGAGGGAGGCTGGACATGGAGTCCAAATAGTAGATAGTCCCCCCCTTATCTCCCCAATCAAACACACCCTTAATTCTTTAAACGTCAATTCCACGAACCCGAAAACGACGTCAAATTCTTATTCACTCATAAATGGTTTTGACAAACCGCTTTCACCATGTGACTTACCATGTGGCAATGAACACGCCACCTCTTGAACTCATCTCAAAAACGTATGACCCCATTTAATTTTGGGCTCAAAATTAACCTAAAATAAGCTTATAAAAAACCAATTTTCTAACAATCAGAACCGATCGACTGCAAATTAGATTGAAAAGAGGATTGATCCCCTCCATGTGTTTTTGAGGCACAAAATATTAAAAAAAAAAAAAAAAATCATGTGACACTTTTTACTTATTTTAAAATATTTTTTTATTATTTTTAATTTTTTTACAACCTTTTTAGTTATTTCCAAATAACTTTTTCACTCCAATCTTTGCATTGCGAGACACTTTTCACCGATTCTAAAATATATATATATATTTTTATTTTGAATATTTTGTTGGCTACATATTTTGTAAAAGCCAATCACGCTTGTAGCTTCATCCCACGCTAATTTTGTGAAGAAGAGTTTCCTAAGTCCATATTTGCAACTTGCCAAATCAAAGGTTTGAGAGCAGCTTTGTTCAAGTATAAGGGGAGTTAGAGGAAGAACTTCTTGTATCTATGTCTACAACTTGTTGAATCAAGGATTATTAACGACAATGTGTTCCTAGTCCAAAGGTTGGTAATTTACAAAGGCTCCCATGACCTGAATATAGAAAGGTGGGTAAAGGTGGCTAATGAATGCGTGGAGGTTCTTTTGAGGGGAAGCAGCATTACTCAATGGCTCTTCGTATGCTTGATCAATAGAAAAGGAAGTTGATTTAGCCATAGTCTGTTCGAATACTAAGGTATTGGGATGTTCAACAAATTGAAAGAGAGTTAATGCAAATGATCACCAAATAGATGACGGTTGTGTTTCCGTAAGATAGACTCCATGCACGCCCAAAAGCGCTGAAAAGGTCGCGGATTCACTAATATCACCAAGTATTGGGTATATTAGTGCGGGGGGTAATGTTGGCTACATATTTTGTAAAAGCCAATCATAGTTTGACACGTGGCAGAGTAAAGGTAATATGGGGAGACTACTCAAGTCTTCGATCCTGATCGCACGCGGGCGTTGAAAATTGATTCTCATGTAATCCGAGTAGCACCGATCAAGAAAGAGATACAAGGTGACGGGCTTCAATGGTTACTCATATTCGAATGAAATACGAGGGAAGCCCAATCGCAAGTGATGGCGAGTGGAACTATTTAAGGCAAAGATGATCACGATCATGTAGGCAGCTCGACATTGAAGTGCAACGATGGTCATCCTTGAGGAGTATAAATAGCAAGGAGGTCCCTAGAAAGCCCCTAACTCGTGATCCAAGAAACCAGTCATTTACTTCATATTTTTTCCAGTTTTACATTCCCAGTCTTTACATTTTTTGCACTTTAAATACTTGTTCTTTACATTCCTGCACTTTACATTCCTCAGATCGCTTCTTCGATTCATAGAAGTAGTTTCAAGTAGATTGTCATTGTAAACCTCTTCGAGGCTGAGTTTGGATCATTGTAAGTGTTCATTTTAATGAAATACTTCAATTGGTCGTTAGTTGATTGTTATTTTACTTAGTTTCTCCTAAGTCAAGCCACCAGTGAATGTCCTCTTCATTGGGGCTGAAAGAACTACAACACAATCGTCTGATAATTGGTTGGCAATTATAAATTTCAGAAGGATCGATTGATCCTTTCAAGACGCCAGATTCACAAAAATACCCTTCAAAGTCAAAAGCCAACAATTTTAAAACCTTTTTATTTATTTTCAAAGAACTATTCATTCCAATCTCTATGTTAGAGCATCTCCAACTGAAAGCAATACTTAATTTTCATAATCCAAAACAGCGATTTCACCAAATTCAAACCCCCAAAACCAAATTATTTGGCACCAAAAGTCGGAGGCGGACTAAAATTGCCGGTGGGTTAACCGTAAGTGGACGGGTGGACGCTTAATATTTTTTTAAAGCTTGAGCTTTTAACACGAACTTGGCGACCGCTAGGTCGGTGGCATCCCCACACGATCCGTTTTTTTTTTTATTTTTTTTTTTTTTTTTTTTTTTTTATTTTTTTTGTTCAAATGGGTTCAAATGGGTTCAGGGCATCTTCGTCTTATCCGCATCACTGGTTGGTCCGCGCCAAACCTATCCTAGCTTCCCTCTCTCCCCCCCGCCATGAATGCTTTTTTTTTGAAATTTTTTTTGGTTGGTTCGTGTCGTCGAGATTTTGGTGAATTCTGAATTTTCATTTTTTTTTGACTTAAGGTTTGAGTGATGAATTGGTATCTTTTTTATCAAATCAAAAATTGATATCGATTGGATATAGCGCTGGAGATGTTAAATTGGCCCTTTCAGTTTAGAGAATCTTGACTGGTTTGCTATTCTCAATAGGTGAAAGTTTCATAATCTCCATTAAATCTATCTTTTAGTGCATTAATTTTTTATATAAATATTTTATCTACTCTAAAAAATCTTTTACAGGGTATTAATTTTTATATGAATATTATATTTAACAAGTTCTAAATTCTTTTGTAGTGTACTAGTTTTTTATATTAATATTCTACCTAGCAAATACTCAAAAGTTAGGTAGAGCTCTCAAAAGTTAATTTTACCCCTGGTTTGAGTATAGTGTTTGGGTAGAATTTTTAAAAATTGATTCCACCCTCATTGTTAATACGTTTATTTGGTCATCTTCCTGAATGTCCGGTTAGTTGACGGAAATAGTGTTCGTTTTTATATATATATATATATTTTAAATAAAAAATATTTTCGAAATTTTTAAATTTTTTTTATGAGTTTTGAATAGAATTTTAGATTATATGTTTAATTATAAGTTGTAAGTTTTTTAATTGACTATCATATGCCACATCAAAAATTTCAAACTAAATTTAAAACTTTTTTTAAAACTCATAATCAAACGAATTTTTCATACTCAAATCATAATTCTAAAATTCTACCAAACGCTACCTAAATTTTTTATATCAATATTCTATTTAACAAATTTTAAAAAGTAATCATCAAAAGGTTTCAAAATAGGGAAAAATAAATAAACAATTTATATTATCAAGATCGATCCCAAAATAATAAATAAATAAAGATAAACTATCAATAGGTCATAATAGTTTGATTTAATTCTCATCAAGTCTTATTGAAAATAAATTCTCATAAAATCGTCGTTAAAAAAAAAAATTTGTAATGATTTTTTACATGTCGCAAAAATTGATAATTAATAACTTTTTTGTCATAATTTTTATAAATTGTCGCTAAAATTTATAATTCGTGATTTTTTTGGAGACGAATTTTTTAAGCTGTCGCTGAAAGTTGAAAATTAGTGATTTTTTTGTAAAAATTTATTAAAACTTATAATTAGTGATATTTTGTGTAACAAAATTTTTAAATTGTTACTGAAAATTAATAATTAGTGACATTTTTAATAATATTTAATTAAAAATATCATCAATTATCATGGTATCTATTAAATAATAAATCTACCTATTAAAATGGATAACTTTCTTAAAAATGAATATCATAGACACAATAATATTTTTATTACCTGAATAACACGTATCACATATAATTTTAAATTTAAATTTTAAAATTTAAGGGACACGTAGCCGACACGTACTAGTTGGAAGAAAAGAATAGAGACATCGAGAGAGAGTTGAAAGTTGAGGAGTAATTGGCAATGATCATCCAGGAAAACAAAGGCCAAAGAAAATAAGGCAAAAAGTTAGCAGATAGAGCAGGGTCTATAGACACAATAATATTTTTGTTACCTGAATAACACGTATCACATATAGTTTTAAATTTAAATTTAAAAAATTTAAGGGAAACGTAGCCGACACGTACTAGTTGGAAGAAAAGAATAGACACATCGAGAAAGAGTTGAAAGTTGAGGAGTAACTGGTAATGATCATCCAGGAAAACAAAACGCCGACTTCTAATTTAGAGATTCAATGTAGAAGAGGCCTCCACTGCCACAACTAATCATGTATCTTAATTTTTATTTTTTTTTCTTTTTCCACCTCATTAGAAGTGGGTTTAGAAATATCTTTTGTATGCCTCAAAGATTGCTGTCAAGAAAATAAAAGGGCTTCGTAAGGAATGAATATTTTAGTTAAAAAATTAAAAAATTAATTAAAATTTATCAAATTATTTTTTTATATATTTTTTTTTGTAAAAATTTAAAAAATTATTAAAATAATTTGTTCCTACGCGAGGCTTAGGCAAAAAGTTAGCAGATAGGGCAGAGCCTATATGTACGTAGTCGGGCCAGACCCAGAGTGACCTACCACTAACATGTGACTGAAATTTCGCAGCAACCACCGATCATCCATTTTATTCTGAGCCCTACCTCCAAGGGTGTTTGTTTAGATTTTTTTAGTCAATTTATATAATTTTTAGTTTTGAAAAAATTATTTTACATTGTTTAGTTAAATTTGTTTTAAATAATTTTTAATTGTAATAATTTATTTTAATATAAAAAAATTGATTTTGCGAAATTATTCGTTCTTTATTTCTGATTATTGACTTCTGCTATGAATATGTTAATTTATGATTATATTTTTAAAATTTTAAATTTTAAATTTTTTTTAAAGATAGAAAAGGATCTAAATGGATTATAAATTATTATTAATATTATCTTTTTTATGAGAAATATAAACAAGTCATAAATAACAAAAAATAATAATTAATTAAAAAATTACTTCACAACTTATTTAATAAATACTATTTAATAATTTAAATTTATAATTTAATAATTATACCAAATAAATTAACAACTTTTAATTAAAATTAAAATTAAAATTTATAATTTATTAAGTTATAATTAATAATTTATTTTACCAATTACACCCAAACGGCCACGCATAAAATTACTGCACACCGATGCAACACATGTATAAATACATACATATATGATGAATCATCACACATACATTGAAACTACTAACTCCATCCGCCACACCCTACACACACACATACCAACCCCTATAAATACGCCGTCATCACTCCTCTTCCACACCCTCTCCTCGCTCAATTCTACTAACTTCAGAGCATCTCCAATGGTTTGCCATCGAGTTGCTATTGCTATATAGCAAATGCCATTGAATTTTGATGTTCCAATGGCAAAACATAGCAATGCCAAATTTGAGAAATGCCAAAGCTTGTGTCAAATTTGACACAAGCTTTGGCAGCTGCCATTCATGCCAACTCAGCCAAAACCAACGGTTTCCCTCCCTTCCTCCCTCCCAACTCAGCCAATTCATCAAACAGATACACAGATTCACAGAAAAAAAAATTATTATCTCATGCTGATTAATTACAGATTCATCAAACAAATTAATCTGATTAATTCACAAATTTAATAATTTGTGAATTAAAAATTTTCAGATTAATTACAGATTCATCAAAAATTACAGATTAATTACAGATTCATCAAAAATTATTATCCAAATCCAAAAAAATTACAACCAGTCAACCTGATGTCGATCTGAAGAGGGTTGAAGATGAGGGTTGAAGATGAGGGTTGGAGAAGAGAGTTGAAGAGAGAAAACAGTTTACCCGAAGCTGTAGTTGATCCGATCTGATCCGAAAATGAAGTTTATCCGAAGCTCCGATCTTCACTCAGATCGAAGCTCAGATCTTCACCCAGATCTTCACTCTGATCCGAAGCTCTGTCTCTCTCTGATCCGAAGCTTTGTCTCTCTCTCCGAAGCTCTCTTCACTCATCCGAAGCTCTCCCGCCTCTCAAGTTTTCTCTATTCTAGATGAAAATCTATCTTGATCTGCCTTGATATAATGTTTATTTTTGGTGTAATAAAGAGTTGGGCTCGCTTTTGTTTAACATTAAAAAAATAATAATAAAGATCTGGTGAAGAGTCTCTCTTTATTTGTAAAAAAATTAATAAAGAGTCTCTCTGCTTGGTTTGTTTAACATTAAAAAAAAAATTGAAATTATTTTTACAAATAATGTAATTAAATAATGTTTACATATAAAAATTAAATAATGTAATTATAATGTTTATTTTTTAAATAATGTAATTAAAAAATTGAAATTATTAAATTATTTCTTATTCTGATATCGTATAAAAATTACGTAATTAAATAACGTTTCAATTTTTTTAAAAAAGATGGGATAATATTTTTTTTAAACAGTTGTTTCAATTTCTTATTCTATTTAATATTTCAATTGAAATTATTTTTTAAACATATGCTTCAATTTTTTTCCCAATTTTTCATTTTTTATAATTGTCTAGTTGGGAATAATATAAATATATAATTTTTTTAACAAACAAGTAAAAAAATGTCACAAAAAACAAAAAAATAAATAAAAATAAAATCACAAAAAACTTATATCCAAACAACACTTACAAAGTTGGAGGAAAAGTTGGTTGAGATTTGCCAAAAATAGCAAATGACCATTGAGCACCATTGCTATAATTTGGCAAAATAACACTATTCATTACCAAATTATAGCAATAGCAACCTTAATATAGCAACAACCATTGGAGATGCTCGTAAAGGACTCACAATGGGCGAGGTGAGTTCCTTCCCGCCTCCATCCATTTGTGTGTGTTTCGCTTTTGATTTTGTTCTTTCGATGTTTTGATTGCGTAAGGGAAACAACGAAGATGAGAAGAAGAAGAACAACGGCGATGGTATACATATCGATTACTCATCAACAACAAGGAGCGCTTTGAAGGTCGCTGAAGGTAGCTTTGAAGGTATACATATCGATTCCTCATCAAGTTCCTACTCTTCGCTTTTGACTGCTTTTTGCTATTTTTTTTCTCATTGTTTTCTTTACATGTCGGCTTTAGATTTTAGTTTATAGATTTGATTCATCCTCTGCTCTTTATTTCCTCCGTTCTCGCTTCTTACCCGATTGTAAGATTCAACGGTTATTCAACAATATGCTCGCTTGCATTTTTGGCAATTTATTTGTTTTTGATTTGTTTCGGATTTATTGTCAAATTATCGAAGAATATCGAGAATGAGACGTTAACACATTTATATTGAGTTGTTTTTCTGGAATTTTGTTTAGTGATATGTTTTTGATTGTTGTGATTTGAGTAAAGGTGTTGATTACATGAAAGTAGACTGTGTGGATAACAAACTGAGGGTGAAAGTAGATTTGGGCAAGCCTCGAGAGAAGAATAAGGTCGACGGAAAACCCAAAGACAAAGAGGTACTACTATGCTCGCTTCCGCTTCTATTGATGTGCTACCGTGTCGATAACGCTTTCTTCTTTTCCTCCGGATTTTGTTATGCACTATAGAATGAAGGCCTAGACGTATCACATCAAACCTTCATTCCCACTTCTCTATTGAAACTTGTGGAAGTTTGCAGTTTTTGTTAATGGTGTGATTTGGCAAACTACTACACTATACCACTAGAGGCGCATTTTAGCAACTTCACTATTATTTTCGATGATTCATCAAATCGACACTTCATTCAAAACAATTTATTGAAGATTTGAATGATGAGTTTCGTACTTCATTCAATTTTTACTCAAAAATAATAAATATATAATCATCTCACCATCCATTCATGTCACTGGCATTTTAGCCTGAAGGCTTTGTGTTATTTGAGCAGTGATTCGGACCCCCACTTGGGGGTGGCACCCCCAGTGACGTGGCAGCATGGGGTTGGTCGAAAGCTTAAAAAAAATAAAAAATAAAAAATAATTTTTTGGACCACGCAGACCCCAAGACTTCCAATCGGGGTCCAAGCTTTTTCGTGTTATTTTATTACTACTATTATTTGTTTAATTAATTATTGATTGCATTAATCTTTTTCTGGTTTTTAATATTTTGAGCCTCCGGTGAATTAATTGCATTAATCTTTTTCTGTTTTTGTAATTTTCACATTCGATTACAAACGAGATATGAATGGTCTCACAAAATCACTTTTAGGTGAATTCTAAATAATTATAAATAAATAAGAGAAAAGACTTCACCAAAAAGATAAACAAAGTCTTCAAACTAGAGTTGTAGAAGATCCAAATAAACTTCACCAAACCAAATTAATATCCAAAGTTCAAACTAGAGTTGTAGAAGATCCAAATAAACTTGAATTGATCCTCCGTCAGACTCGCGATTATTCCTGTCACCCTCCAAAACGACGTCGTTTTGGAGGGTTTTTTTTTTTTTTCATTTGATTGCCTACTCTACGCAGGTTCTTTGCCACCCCCATCACAACCACGGTCGCATTTTTAGAAAATCTGCACCTTTAACAAAATAATGCAAATTCAAGCTTTGTGGGAGTTAACCGTAATATTGAATTCCAACAGCTTGAAAAATCAAATCATCAACTTGCCTGCCCAAGAACTCATTCCCTACAGTGGATTCCAACAGCTTGAAAAATCAAATCATCAACTTGAAAAATCAAATCATCAACAATCATCGGCCCAAACCACCCCATCGGCCTTCCACAGTGGCGCCACCGCCTCTGTCACGACCCAAACCCGCCCCCTATGGGTTTAGTACCATAACCGGCCAGTAATCCGAGATTGCCGAAGGCATGCTTAACAGTAAGACAGTAATACAGAGTACAGGGGCATGGCGGAAGCCAATACAGTAAATAAACAATGTCCAATGAGCTGTGACAGTCTGTATGCAAAACGATTTTTCATACATATATGCAGTTAGTGACAAAACAGTACGCATAATATTTACAATTGTCCAGAACAGGGACCTAATACCTATTAACAGTACAGTACAGTGCTATCAGTCTATACAGTTATACAAAACGGACATAGAGTCAGATAGGGGAAATAAAAACACCCCTAAGCCATGGCTAGACAGGCTCGGAACCTCGTAGTGAGGCACAGTAGTTGGCTTGACAAAACTGGAGTTTACTCTGACGTTCTAGTCGCGGTCTGGTGCTTGTACACCTATATATATATATATATATATAAACAGTAAGCTATAGTCCAGTGAATAACATAATGCGTAAAGGGATTTAGAATGAATGTCCTTACAGTAATGAAAACAGTTCATTGATTCAGTATATCAATCATTCAGTCATTCAGTCATATGTGGTACATCCATTAGCATAGCAGTATAGTAAACAATAGGTCTTAAAAGACTGAACTGTAAATGATGGCCATCAATCCGTAAACAGTAGTGGTTCCAACAAGGGAACCGACAGAGATCTCTGTAACAGTAGCAGTAAACAGTAGTTGCTAAGGATGCCACAATACAGTTCAGAATATAGGACATACATTCATTCAGTTAACAATATCGATTCAGAAAGCAGTTCAGTTAAACAGTCAGAAAACATTCTCAGTTGAACATATCTTTACACAATTGTTACTCACAGAGTTCTGGGCTACAGTAAAGCTAGAGCGAATCTCCAGTCGCTAACCCTACACAGTTTACAGAACGAACACACATTAAGCTACACAATTAGGAAAGATAATAACTTAATCCCTATTTGCCTTGGTGTGTCCTACATCTATATCCTCATCAAGATGCCTTAAACTAGGCCTAAGAATGTCTAGGATGGAATGAGGATGCAAGGATGCAAAGATGCACTTAGAAACACTTTTCAAAATTTTCAGAAAACATGGGTCTCGCTCGAGCGTGACTTTCTACGCTCGAGTGGACATGCAGACAAAGGAGCTCCGCCGAAGCGTAATCTCCGCCGCCGAGCGGATCAGAAGCTATAGTGAAAATATCGATGCTCAAAATTCACACTTCGACGGGCGCCGATCTCGCCGAGCGGAGACATAAGTCTCGCCGAGCGTGAACTCTCGCCGAAAGCGGATCGCAAACTCATGCAAAGTAATCGATGCACGATTTTACGCCGAAGCCACTTTACTCGCCGAGCGAAGGCATGATCATAGAGTGTACGCCGAAGCGTGAAATTTCGCCGAGCGTGGGTCCAAAATCTGAATTTCCAAATTTGAACCTCAAGCCCAAAACCAAGTTTAAATGTACTAAATTCGATCCTCTTAGGCTAAATTTCTGGAAAACATTTGTAAACACATAGAACAACATGCTTCAAAACTCAATTTGTAAAATCAAGGCCCAAGGGTAGCTTAATTAAATCTATTTTCAAACCCAATTTCATGAATATGATCCAAACATGACATGCATGAGTTTTAACCATTTCAAAGCTTCAATTTCATGCTCTAATGAGTCGATATCTTCAAAGATAAGATGAAATCATGGACTTAAACATAATCATGAGCATGCATGTAACATTTTGTCGTGAAAACAACTTAAAACTCAATAATACAAACATGCATGCATGAATTAAGCTATAATTCAACATGTTAAAACTAAATCAGGACTTGGCTCCTCAATTAGACATGAACCATGAAAGATTCAACTTAAACACAACAATGAGAGGTTGAGTCTCCTTACCTAAGTCTTCAATCACAAGATTAGAAGCTCAATTTAGCAATTTATACTTCAATTCCTTCAAGATCACCAAGTAATGCCTAGATGAAAACAATCTTTCTAAGTCTCTCTCTCTATGGTCGGCTACACACTCAAAATGGCCTGATGAAAAGTTGCCTAAGCGTATAGTGAGGCTCAAATATAATCTAGGTGGTGGGGCACTCATGTGGCAAAATGGTAAATAAGTCCAACTCTATTAATTTGGCTTAATTTACTCTAATTTAATCATACCAAACCAGTTTTCAGATAAATATGCCATAACATCACATAAATTATGATGGTCCTAAAACATCAATCAATTCTTGGTTCGACCGTCGATAAGGCCTTCAATTGCAGTTCAAACATAAAAGCATGAACAGATAATCAAATAGGCAACAGATAGAAGTGCAATATAATAGATATACTTAATCAATTTAGTTTCAGATTCCAGTCAGTCAGTCCAGTATTTTAATCAGTTCAATTACTTATTATAATCAGTCTCAGTTTAGCAGTAATCGGTAATTAATCGGTAATCAGTGGTGACGGTTATTAGAGTCTCCTCTCCTTAAAAAGAGTTTAGTCCCCTAAACTCGACTTACCTTCGTTTTGGAAGAAAACAGGATTCAGTGGAAACAGTTCAGGATATCTTTTAGCCATGTCATCTTCCCTTTCCCAAGTGGCATACACGCCACCATGGTTTTGCCAGTCAACTTTTACTAACGGAATCTCTTTGTTCCTCAACTTCTTGATCCATCTGTTCACAATCTGGATAAGCCGTTCTTCATAAGCGTAGTCATCGCTAAGCACTACACGGGTCATGAGCATGCATGTAACATTTTGCCATGAAACCAACTTAAAACTCAACAATACAAACATGCATGCATGAATTAAGCTATAATTCAACATGTTAAAACTAAATCATGACTTGGTTCCTCAATTAGACATGAACCATGCAAGGTTCAACTTAAACACAACAATGAGAGGCTGAGTCTCCTTACCTAAGTCTTCAATCACAAGATTAGAAGCTCAATTTAGCAATTTATACTTCAATTCCTTCAAGATCACCAAGTAATGCCTAGATAAAAACAATCTTCTAAGTCTTTCTCTCTATGGTCGGCTACACACTCAAAATGGCTTGATGAAAAGTTGCCTAAGTGTATAGTGAGGCTCAAATATAATCTAGGTAGTGGGCCACTCATGTGGCAAAATGGTAAATAAGTCCAACTCTATTAATTTGGCTTAATTTACTCTAATTTAATCATACCAAACCAGTTTTCAGATAAATATGCCATAAAATCACATAAATTATGATGGTCCTAAAATATCAATAAATTCCTGGTTCGGCCGCCGATAAGGCCTCCAATTGCAGTTCAAACATAAAAGTATGAACAGATAATCAAACAGTTAACAGATAGAAATACAATATAATAGATATACTTAATCAATTTAGTTTCAGATTCCAAATACTACCCAAAGATTTTAATCGGCTCAATTACTTATTATAATCACCCCGCTTTAGCAAAGAATCAGTAATTAATCGGAATCACAGACGGTTATTAGAGTCTCCTCTCCTTAAAAAGAGTTTAGTCCCCTAAACTCGACTTACCTTCGTTTTGGAAGAAAACAGGATTCAGTGGAAACAGTTCAGGATATCTTTTAGCCATGTCATCTTCCCTTTCCCAAGTGGCATACACGCCACCATGGTTTTGCTAGTCAACTTTTACTAACGGAATCTCTTTGTTCCTCAATTTCTTGATCCGTCTGTTCACAATCTGGATAGGCCGTTCTTCATAAGTGTAGTCATCGCTAAGCACGACACGGGTCGGCTCAATCACATGAAAAGGATCCCGGAGGTAATCCCTCAACATAGAAATATGGAAGACGTTATGCATATGCTCCATTTTAGGAGGAAGCGCAACTTGATACGCCACCGAATTGATTTTCTCAATAATCTCATACGGTTCGACGTATCTCGGTGCTAGCTTGCCTTTGACACCAAAACGAGTCTGGCCTTTCATCGGTGTCACTTTCACAAACACGTCATCACCCTCGTCACATTCTCTATCCCATCTTCTGACATCCGTGATAACTTTTCTCTCGCTTCGCGGCAGCTAATCTGTTGTATCAGTTTTACTTTCTCAGTCGTTTCATATACAATCTCAGACCCAAGCAAAGGCCCATCTCCAACTTCTGCCTAGCAAATCGAAGATTTACATTTTCTACCATACAATGCCTCGAAAGGCGCCATACCAATACTTGAATGATAACTGTTGTTGTAGGCGAATTCAGCTAAGAGCAAATGGCTTTCCTAGTTTTCCTGAAAATCAAGTACGCACATTCTCAATAAATCCTCCAGAGTCTGGATGGTCCTTTTTGACTGACCATCTGTCTGAGGATGATAGGCACTACTCAGTCTCAGTTCAGTACCCAATGTAGTCTGTAAGCTTTGCCAAAATCTCAATGTAAACTTCGAATCCCTGTCAAAAACAATGGACACAAGCACTCCATGCAGTCTAACAATTTCATCAATATAGAGTATAGCCAATTTGTCCGCATTATAAATTGTCTTAACAGGTAAGAAGTGAGCATATTTAGTTAGTCTATCAACAATAACCCAAATTGAGTCCATACCTTTACTGGAACGAGGCAATCCCACAATAAAATCCATAGTAATATGTTCCTATTTCCACTCCGGTATCGGTAAAGGCTGCAATAAGCCCGCGGGTCGTTGATGTTCCGCTTTGACTTGTTGGCAATGAAGGCATTTTGATACAAAGTCAGCAATTTCTTTCTTCATTCCCGGCCACCAAAAATTCAGTTTCAAATCTTGATATATTTTCGTATTCCCTAGATGGATGGAAAATTTTGAATTGTGGCCCTCTTGCAGAACTTTTCTTCTCAATTCAGAATCATTCGGTACACACAGTCTCTCTTGAAATTTCAGTACATTACTTTCAAATCTAAACCCCGGTCTCGGTTTAAATTCCCTCTCTTCGATGATCTTCCTCAAGAAGTCATCTTGTTGTTGTTTCTCTTTAATTTCTTCAATCAGTGTCGGTTGAGCAGAAATAGCAACTATTGTTCCGCCTTGTTCCCGCAAAACAATCTCAATTTCGGATTTTTCAAGGTCACAAAGCAATTCTTTCTATCTAGTAAGCAAACAGGCTAAGTTCCCAATTGATTTCCGACTCAATGCATCGACAACGGTGTTGGCTTTTTCCGGATGGTACAAAATCTGTAGGTCATAGTCTTTAATCAGTTCTAGCCATCTCCGCTGTCTTATGTTCAGTTCTTTCTGTGTGAAGAAATATTTTAAACTCTTGTGGCCGGTATATACTTCACATGTCGCCCCATACAGATAGTGATGCCAGATTTTCAGTGCAAATACTACTGCCGCGAGTTCCAAGTCATGGGTCGGGTAGTTCTTTTCATGCGGTCTCAACTGTCGGGAAGTGAGAGGGTAATTTATATCTAAATTGGGCCGAGCTAAGGAGTAGACTTCCTTGGAAATTGTCCAGAATGGACCAAGTAAGGATAGATTTACTTCGTCCAAGAACTAAACGGATATGGGCCGTGGTAGAAAAGACTAGCAAGTGGGCCGGTCCAAGTGTTAGTTCGGTCTAAGAGTGGAAGGACTTGCTCAAGTGTTACCTCGGTCCAAACGCGATTATAAGTTACCAATCGGAGTAGAGATAGTTATCTCGCCATGGCACTCTGAGCCGAGGTAATGGCTTCTCTTGGTGGGCTTCGCCAGATAGCGGAAAAACTTACTCCGCTTAGTCCGGCCCAAGAGAGCCTTGAAGTTAGTCCGTCCAAAAGAGCCTTGAAGTTAGTCCGTCCAGAGTGTGCAAGAAGTCACCAGACGGAGTAGAAGTGGTGAGCTCGGCCATACTTGTTGGGTCAAGTATGATAAGCTTTCTTCGTAACCTTACTATCTGCTAGCTCGGTCGCGCCTTGACCGGAGTAAAAGAGAACCATCTTCAGACCGCTTAAGTTAGTTCGGGACACTTATTGATAGCCCGGTTTTAGCGCATAAACCGGGGTAGAAGCGAAAGGAAGAGCCAACCAGAGGTTAGTTCGCCATACCTGCCTCTGCTCAAGATGGTAGTGTTATTTCGTCGTAAGGTAGTTCGCCATAGAAGGACCATCTCACTTGGTTTAAGCAATGAGGGGGTGTTGGAGGATAAGCATTGTCTTCGTGAGTATGAATCCAAGGAGGACTCTACGCAAGGAGGAGTAATCCTAGAAGGACTCGCACATGGAGGAATAAGAGTCCTACCAGATTGTGCCACGCGAAACCTATATAAGCTCACTAATATCACCTTTGGAGAGGTAACACAATTTTGCTCCCTGAACACTTAGAGGTTTTGCCTTCTTGTCTTGCTTACTGACTTAGGCATCGGAGAGGTTTCAAGACACACCGCCGCCACCACGTTGGTATTTTCAGGTGGTGGAACGACGTCGTACGGAGGAACGCAGACTTGATCAACAGGATTATACGAGAAGGTATATCTCTTTCCCGTACAATTGGCGCCGTCTGTGGGAAGAACAGACAAGAACAACCTCTTGATCAAGATTTTTCTCTCGAACATCAATGGCGAACAACGAAGAATTACCTCAGTCCGCCATTGACGGACTAACCTGTATGAGGTGCAAAGGCGCGAAGCCTTCCCTTGGTCCCTCCCATGGCTAACCCGAACCACAGAGACAACAAAATTCCGTGAGGGATGGAAGGGGCGAGGAATAATGTTCTCATCCCTCTCGCTCACAAAGCCCGAAAGGCAAAGGCGCAGGATGGATCCTCAAACTCGAGGATCGCGTGTGAACAAGACGAGTTGATACGGCGGATGGCGGCGACATGGAATCTCTCAAACGCCAGTGAAAGGAAAAGAAGTGGCGACAGGAGAGGGCGACAAACAAGACGCCTCGCCACTCGAGGGTCGAGTAGGAATTCTACACCTCCCAAGCGAGAACAAAAGCCTCGTGACAAGCGACGCATCAAGATCTTCCGTAACTCGCCACCTGTGTCCGAGAGGCGAGATCCGAAAGGTCTTACATGGAAGGAAGCACATATTGGCCTCGATACGATCAAACAAGGTCCAGTAAACGGAGTTGCCCAGATCGTCTGACCTACGAACCGTGCTAAAAGAAAAAGCACGATGCGGAAGACACGTGGCACGCGATCCACGAGAGTTTCGCTTATAACGGTTGGCTCCTCGGACGCATGGAAGGCCGAGGTTGAATGCCACAACCACGCCTACTTAACCAACGGACAAGGCATTGGCGAGGTCACAGACCACCGCTTGTCCCAAAGAATTGAGAACGCGCCTACCATCAGTTTTCTACACTTTAAGTTCACTACATACGAGGGAAGACGGATCCATACTTGCATCTTGCCACTTCCGCCAGTCATGGTCAGATACCCATGAACGAGGCCTTAATGTGCATCCTATTCCCTCAAGCCTTGGTGACCTAGGCTTGACTTGGTTTGAAAAGCTACCAAAAGGCAAAGATAACTTCCCGGGCACAATTGGCGAGGCTCATTACAAGGTTGAATCTAACACCAAAACACCGCTGGAGATCGATCGCCTACTCTCCATCGACATGGGCGTTAAGAGACGCTGAGATCCTACAATGGAAGATATTGGGAACTTTCAACCAGATACGAGATTGCCCCACAAATCTCGCCATCGCAAGAAGACAAAAGAGGTCTTCCGCTTGGAAACAAAGTCGAGGGACTCAATTACTATGACGCCACCTCTTACGATGGAAGCCTTGATGGAGAGTACACCAACATATTCGTGGAGGAAGACAAATACCACGCTTAAAACGAAATCGCACAACCGCAATACCAGATAAAAAGACTACGACAAAAGTCAACACTCAGAGAACGCCCAAGGTGGACGAAGCGAGGTAAGAAGGACAACGGTGAGGACCTGTGATGAAAGGAGGTAGAGAGTCCGACCGCCATTACCACAAGTTGTTCAAAACCGATCTATCGTGATCCTCGCCGAGATACGCAATGAACCTTTCGTCCGATGGCTCGCTAAGTTGGGAGAAGCGCAAAAGACTACGACGAAAGATCGCGTGCACTTTCCATGATGAACAGGGCACCGTGATCGAAAATTGCACGCCATTGAAGCAACATTTGGAGGAGTTAGTAGCAGCTGGGCACTTGGACCAATACATAAAAGGAAGAACTTGAGAACAACGAGCTGTCCGCAGATGTTAGCAAGGCAGCTGAACAGAAAACAGTGGAAGACTTGGTACAGGAAATGATAGATGTAAAGAACCCAGAGAAGGTAGGCTAGGGCCCAATAGGGAAGGACCATACAAAGTGGTTGGTTTAGCTGAAAAAGGGGCATATCACTTGGAGGATGGAGCCAACAAGGCTATCCCCAGGCCATGGAACACTGCCAATCTCAAGTTATCTGTTCGATAGAGTACTTGTAATTTACATTTTCCTCAATAAAACAAGTAGTTCCCTTTTCAGCATAGATTATTTTCTTCTGTAAAAGTTGTTTTAGTAAGCGAGGGGCATTGAAAGCAGAGTTGGCTGGAAAAACCAACACTTACCTCTCCTAAGCCGAGATAAGGACCTAGGCTAAAGGTGGTTGGCAGGTTTGACCAACAAAAAACTTTTTTGCACCCTTTAAGCCGAGGTAAGGACCTAGGCTAAAGGTGGTTGGCAGGTTTGACCAACAAAACTCTTTTGCACCCTTTAGCCGAAGTAAGGACCTAGGCTAAAGGTGGTTGGCAGGTTTGACCAACAAAAACTTTTTTGCACCCTTTAAGCCGAGGTAAGGACCTAGGCTAAAGGTGGTTGGCAGGTTTGACCAACAAAAAACTTTTTTGCACCCTTTAAGCCGAGGTAAGGACCTAGGCTGAAGGAGGTTGGCAGGTTTGACCAAGAAAAAACTTTTTTGCACCCTTTAAGCCGAGGTAAGTACCTAGGCTAAAGGTGGTTGACAGGTTTGACCAACAAAACTTTTTTGCACCCTTTAGCCGAAATAAGGACCTAGGCTAAAGGTGGTTGGTAGGTTTGAACCTCAAAAAAAAAAAAAAAAAAAAAAAATTTTGGACACTCTTTTGCCGGGATGATGGTTACCTCGGCCAAAGGAGTTTGGCAAGAATGGCCAAGCATCAAGCTCTTTTTCAGCCGAGATAAGGATTCGTGCTGAAGCGTGATTTGTCGAACAATCAACTTTAGTACTCTTCCGCCGAGATAAGGATCTAGGTCGAAAAGTGGTTGGTCGAACAACTTTAGTGATTTTCACCGAGGTAAAAACCTAGGTCAAGAGGTTGGCGGTGTATGACCGCTAGATTTCAAGGCTAAGACCAAGATAAGTATCTCGCCGTAAAGAAGAGAAAATTGAAGATTTCATTCCAAATCAAGATTTCAAGAAGAAAGTACAGGATAAAGCAAAAAGGTCATCAAGATCCGTATCAGACACAGCAAGCAAGGGTTAGATGGAGACCACTGGAGTTGGAGAGATGGATTGGCGACCGGGCTGGGCGTTGTCTTCAGGAGCAGCATCCTTGTCCTCCCCTTCTTGAAGAAATTTCTGCTGAATGGCATTTGCATACTCCACCATGGAGCTCAGTATAAAATATGGAGGAGGGTTTAGGAAGACCCTGGCCTCGTAGTCAGAATCGAGTCGCGATGACATAGTCGCTTCCACCCACATTTGAAGAAGAGATTTTTTGCAGCCTTGCATTGTTGGATGTATAAATTAGCTCAGTGTTGAGTATCTCGGTTGAAGTGTTCAAAGGAGTGCCTGGGCAACCTAAGTCAGAGTCCGCAAAGTGAAAAGGAAAAGTATTAAGCAGATTGGTAGACCATGCTAAAAGAAAAAAAAGGGCGAGATCAATGGAGTCCTCGCTCGGCTAAGTGGAACGAAGGATTCGTAGCCCGGTTAAAGCTTATTGTGCAACATTCTTAGTTCGGTTTTGACTAAGTCAGGGAGCTGGTTTAGCCCCAAGTTATAGCTCGGTTGAAAGCACTGAAGATGAAAGCAGCAACAACGAACACAAGCTTCACAGATGCAGAGTTGAGGTGGAATAGAAACCCAGAAAGTAGAGAGAGGTAGAAGGCCACAGTTTAGCCCGGTTGAAAGGCTAAAGTTTAGCTCGGCTAGAAACAAGTAATCCCAAATCATGCATGGCAGATGGAATTAAGGGGCAATTGAGAGGGTAATTTATATCTAAATTGGGCCGAGCTAAGGAGTAGACTTCCTTGGAAATTGTCACAGAATGGACCAAGTAAGGATAGATTTACTTCGTCCAAGAACTAAACGGATATGGGCCGTGGTAGAAAAGACTAGCAAGTGGGCCGGTCCAAGTGTTAGTTCGGCCTAAGAGTGGAAGGACTTGCTCAAGTGTTACCTCGGTCCAAACGCGATTATAAGTTACCAATCTGAGTAGAGATAGTTATCTCGCCATGGCACTTTGAGCCGAGGTAATGGCTTCTCTTGGTGGGCTTCGCCAGATAGCGCTGGAAGAAACTTACTCGCTTAGTCCGTCCAAGAGAGCCTTGAAGTTAGTCCGGTCCAAAAGAGCCTTGAAGTTAGTCTCGTCCAGAGTGCAAGAAGTCACCAGACGAGTAGAAGTGGTGAGCTCGATCATACTTGTTGGGTCAAGTATGATAAGCTTTCTTAACCTTACTATCTCGCTAGCTCGGTCGCTCTTCCGACCGGAGTAAAAGAGAACCATCTTCGTGACCGCTTTAAGTTAGTTCGGTTGGACACTTATTGATAGCCCGGTTTTAGCGCAAAACCGGTAGAAGCGAGGAAAGGAAGAGCCGAACTGAGGTTAGTTCGCCATACCGCTCTGCTCAAGATGGTAGTGTTATTTCGGTCGAAGGTAGTTCGCCATAGAAGGACCATCTCACTTGGTTTAAGCAAAGAGGGGTGTTGGAGGATAAGCATTGTCTTCCAGAGTATGAATCCAAGGAGGACTCTACGAAGGAGGAGTAATCCTAGAAGGACTCGCACATGGAAGAATAAGAGTCCTACCAGATTGTGCCACGAAACCTATATAAGCTCACTAATATCACCTTTGGAGAGGTAACACAATTTTGCTCTAATACTTAGAGCTTTTGCCTTCTTGTCTTGCATCGACTTAGGCATCGGAGAGGTTTCCCAAGACACACCCGCCGGCCAGCTCACGTTGGTATTTTCAGGTGGTGGAACGACGTCGTACGGAGGAACGCAGACTTGATCAACAGGATTATACGAGAAGGTATATCTCTTTCCCGTACAGGAAGCATAAGCAATAACTCTCCCATTTTGCATTAAAACACATCCCAAACCCTTATGAGAAGCATCACTAAATACAGTATAACCATCCGTACCTGAAAGTAAGGTAAGAATAGGTGCAGTCACAAGTCGAGTTTTCAACTCTTGGAAAGCTGATTCCCTTTGGTCAGTCCAGTCAAATGATATCCCCTTTTGAGTCAATTGTGTCAACGCTAAGGTAATTTTGGAGAAGTCTTTGACAAATCTTCTGTAATATCCAGCCAAACACAAAAAGCTTCGGACTTCTGTTACATTTGTTGGTCTAGGCCAGTTTACTACATCTTCAATTTTCTGTGGATCAACAGAAATTCCATCTTTGCTAACAACAAGCCCCAAAAACATAACATGATCAAGCCAAAATTCGCATTTAGACAGTTTAGCATAAAGTTTCTGTTCTCTTAGGGTCTGTAGGGCAAGTCTCAGATGATGTTCATGTTCTTCTATACTTTTGGAATAAATTAGAATGTTATCTATAAATACAACAATAAAGTCATCGAGAAACGGTTTAAAGATTCTGTTCATGAGGTCCATAAATGTAGCAAGTGCATTGGTAACTCCGAAAGGCATAACTAAAAATTCATAATGTCTATACCTCGTTCGAAAAGCAGTTTTGTCAATGTCCTCTGGTTTAACTTTCAACTGATGATATCCGGATCTGAGATCGATCTTAGAGAACACTTGAACACCCTGTAACTGATCAAATAAGTCATCAATATGCGGTAATGGTTATTTATTTTTCACGATTACCTTATTCAGTTCACGGTAATCGATACAAAGTCTCAGTGAGCCGTCTTTCTTCTTCACAAATAAAACAGGAGCGCCCCATGGCGAAGTACTGGGCCTGATGAACTTCTTATCTAACAGTTCTTACAGTTGCACTTTCAATTCCTTCGCTCGGAGCTATTCAGAAGGAGCTGACATCGGCCGTGTTCCTAATCACATCAACGGTGAACTCAATCTCTCACAATCAAATCCTCGCATTATTTGGAAACACATCTGGAATTCTTTGACTATGGAAATACTATTCACTGTAGCATTATCATCAGTAGATACAGTCAATACAGAACACAGATATCCTTTACATCACTTTCTAATCAATTTAACAGCTTTCACAGATGAAATCAAATGCGGAGGAGGTACCACTCCAATCCCTTTAAACACAAATTGTGTAATCCGGTGGACTAAAACTACTTGTTTCATACATGCTATGGTGGCATAATATTTCGCTAACCAATCCATTCCCAATATTACATCAAAATAATCAATGTTCGTGAGGCGAGGTCAATAAACAAATGTGCATCTCCAACGATAATTTCACAAGGTGGTACATGTATGCATTAAGTCATGGATCTCAACGGGTGATGATACATCTAACAAGTAATTCATGGGTTTTAAGGGTCTATTCAATTTTCGCGAAAAAGCATGTGATACATGAGAATGTGTAGACCCCGAATCAATTAGTACATATGTATTTTGAGTATAAATAGAGAGAATACTTGACACTACGGTGTCGGTATTTTGGACGTCTCCCGGTACTAGGGCGAACACTCGGCCCTGCCTCATAGGTTCTTTCCCAGTAGCTTTAGGGTTCGATTTTGGTGCAACAGTTGATGCTGCCATGCTTGGTGTAGCTTTGCTATTGGCCTGCGGAGCAGAGGGGCAGTCTTTAACCATGTGGCTCACCTTGCCACACCTGTAACAGGCTCCAGATATTTTATAACAAACTCCTTTATGCTTCTTACCACACTCAGAACAGGGTGGTATGAAACCACTCCCTTGGCTGGGGCTAGTTGTTGACCCCGTATTCTGTTTCTTGTTCAATGGGTTATGCTTGCCTTTCTTAAACTTGAAACCCTGCCTTTTACCACGCCATTCAGACGCTGGTGTTTCAATTTTCAGTGCCTCGATGTTTGATTCAGCCATCAAAGGTCGGTCAAGAACATTTACATAGTTCGGTAGCTTCAAAACATTGATTCTGTCCAGTATTGCAACATTCAGGCCGTCTTCAAACTTTCTGGCCTTTTTATAGTCGGTATCCACCATGTGTGGTGCATAACGGGCAAGTTCAGTAAATTTTGTCTCATATTTTGCCACTAACATGGTGCTTTGTTTCAGTTGCTCAAATTCAGTCACCTTTCTGTCCCTGACACACTGAGGGAAGTACTTTTCAAAGAAGGCTCCTTTGAATTGAGCCCAAGTCATTACAGTGTTGTCATCACGGATAAGCATCCACCACCTTCTAGCTTCTTCTTGCAGAGTAAAGGTGGCCAACAGTACTTTATGTGCTTCAGAGCACGGAAAAACCTCAAATAATTTTTCTGTTTCAAGAACCTATGCTTCAGCTTTTAACGGTTCAAGACCTCCCTAAAAAGGATAGCGGTTTCATTTTGCTGAACTTGTGGGTGAGAGCAATAATGTCCCCATCATTAATATTGACATTCTGTTCCGGCTGTGCCGGAGGAGGAGGAGGCGGGGTGTAACAACCCTCGTACCGATCACTGAATAACCACTGAATTAAATACTGATTATTGCTAAACTGGACCGCTAATGACTGATAATTGGATTAACGGAAGTACTGAATGAACTGATTGGAATCGAAACTGAAACTGAATGAGACTGCCTAATGAATTGCATATTCTATCTGTTTGATTGTATGATTTTACCTGTTTGTAGTTTATGTTTAAACTGCTAATTGAAGGCCTTATCGGCGGCCGAATTAGGAACCGTTTAGTGTTTCATGATCAGTAAAATATTTGTGATTTTATGATATATTTATCTGAAAATTGATTAGGAATAATTAAATTAGATTAAATTAAGTCAATTAAAGAGTTTGAGTTAATTACCGAATTGCCATTTTGAGTGGACTTTGTCTACTTCCATCACTTGAGCCTTGTTTACACTTAATCAAAACATATCATCAGCCCCTATTCTTGAGCTCTAGCCGACCAAGAGAGGAGAGGGAGAGAGTTGAGTTCATTTTGGTGATTTGCTAGAAGAACTTGAAGATTTGAGGCATAGATTGCTAGATTGACCTCCTAGACTCTCAATTGAAGACTTAGTAAGGTAATTGGACCTCTCATTGTTGTCCTTAAGGTTTATTCTTGCATGCTCCATGTTTAATTAGAGAGTAAGTCATGAATTTGCTCATAAATTGTTGAATTGAAGATCAAGTGTTGCATGCATGGTTGAATTAGTGAAATTGGAGTTGAATTCATGCTTGTATCATACATGCATGTCCATGTTTATATTCTAGTTCATGTTTTCAGAATGTTTTCCCACTAATGAGTCCCTTTGGACAAGAATTGAAGCTTAAATTTGATTTGAAGCTCATGCATTGCATGTTTTAAACTTGTTCTTGAAAATGGGTTTGAAAATGGATTTAATTGACTCACCTTTGGGGCTTGAATTCATAAATTGGCTTTTGTGACTTGTTATACATTGTTTTGGGATGTATTCTCCAGAATTTGAGCCCAAGAGGTCGAGAATTGAGTTGATAATGCTTGGTTTGAGCTAGGAAGGCAACTGAAATTCCAGATTTGGCTTCTTCGCCGAGCGAAGGATTCTCGCCGAGCGACTCAACGCTTTCCTCGAGCCCCGCCGAAGAAGGATTGTTCGCCGAGCGGTTTTGATTTTGCAACCTCGCCGAAAAGGAAGGCTCGCCGAGCGAGGCCCCTGCTTAAGAACTTTTGAAAAGTGCCTTCCAACTGTATTTTTTGCATCCTCATCGCATCCTAGGCATTCTTAGGCCTAGTTTAAGCATCTTATTGAGGATTTAGACATAGAACCACACCGAGGAATTTAGGGATTTAATTATCATCCTTCCGATTGGGAAACTTAGTGTGTGTTCTATTTGTTAACTGTTTAGGGTTGGCTCTCGGGGACGCGCTCTAGCTACTGATAGCCCAATCACTGTGAGTAACAGATTGTGTAAAGATATGTTCAAATGGTTATATTTTGAATACCGAATCGAATGCTTATTGAATCGATATTGCTTATTGAATGAATGTATGTCTCAGATTTCAACCAGACAGGCATCCTTAGCACCCATCGTTATTGATCGTTACAGAGCTCGCTTTCCTTGTGGAACCATACCGCTTGATGGCCATCATTATTGTTGGGTTCATAAGGCGGCCCTTTGGACCTCGCTTATAGGCTAATGGATGTACCACATATGATTTATTGATTGAAATCCGATTGATTGAAATCCGAAGATTGAAATATCAGATAATGAATTGATTTCATTATCGAAGGACATTCATTCATAACCTCTTTACACGTTATGTTATTCATCGGGCTTTAGCTCACTGCTTATATATATATGTAGGTGCTCACCACCGCATCAAGCTAGAGCGTGATTGGTCCCCGCTTTGTCAAGCCACTATGTGCCTCACCGTGAGGTTCCGAGACGCCATGCCATGGCTTGGGGTGTTTTTGTTTCCACCGCCTCCCATCAGACAGTACCTTTTGTGTAGACTGCTTGATCTGCATCATTATCGAGGATTGAGTCCTCGCATCAATGTCTCAGAATGAATGTATAGACTGACTGCTTGAATCAGAGTAAATGCATGTATGAAAGAAAATGTTTTTGGCATACGATTTTCACATTTCAATGGACACTAGTTTTATATCGTATTGGCTTCCGCCAGTCCTCAGACTCGATTGATCAGATATCGATTCAGAGGCCTTCTAATCTTGACATCGCCGCCATTTGCTAAACCCATAGGGCCGGGTTTGGGTCGTGACACGGGGGCTGTTGGTTCTGTTGTTGAACTAGTCTTTCAGTTATCAGTTCCATCATTCTTTCCAGTCTTGCCATTCTTGCCTCAGAGGATGAGGATTCAGATTCATTTGTAGTTCTTGCATTATCCATTTCACTATAAGCAGTTATAGCAATTATCAACACAAGCAGTTGCATACTTAAACAGTTTATCACATTAGCATATATTCAGTCATGTCATAGCCACACACTTATCATGCTCATGCGATGCCCTAATTGCTTTTCTAAGACACCCTCTAGCTCATTTGGACACGTGTGCGTGGTATAACTCGTAGTGAGTATCGCTCTGATACCACTCTGTCACGACCCAAACCCGCCCCTATAGGTTTAGTATCAGAATCGCCAAGAATCCGAGATTACAAGGCCCGCTAACAAAGAAGACAAGAATACAGAGTACAGGGGTATGTCAGAAGCCAATAAGTAAATAAATAATGTCCAATGAGCTGTGACAGTTTGTATGCAAAAAGATTTTTCATACATATAAGCAGTCAGTGACAAAACAGTATGCACAATATTTACAATAGTCCAGAACAGGGACCTAATACCTATTAACAGTACAGTATAGTGCTATCAGTCTATACAGTTATACAAAACGGACACAGAGTCAGATAGGGGAAATAAAAACACCTCTAAGCCATGGCTAGACAAAGCTCGAACCTTGCAAAGGAGGCATGAGTTGGCTTGACAAAACTGGAGTTTACCTCGACGCTTCTAGCCGCGGTCTGGTGCTTGTACACCTATATATATATATATAAACAGTGAGCTAAAGCCCAGTGAATAACATAATGCGTAAAGGAGTTTAGAATGAATGTCCTTACAGTAATGAAAACAGTTCATTGATTCAGTATATCAATCATTCAGTCATTCAGTCATATGTGGTACATCCATTAGCATAGCATAGCAGTACAGTAAACAGTAGGTCTTAAAAGACCGAATAGTAAATGATGGCCATCAATCCGTAAACAAAAATGGTTCCAACAAGGGAACCGACAGAGATCTCTGTAACAGTAGCAGTAAATAGTAGTTGCTAAGGATGTCACAATACAGTGCAGAATATAGGACGTACATTCATTTAGTTAACTATATCGATTCAGAAAGCAGTTCAGTTAAACAGTCAGAAAACATTCTCAGTTAAACATATCTTTACACAATTGTTACTCACAGAGTTCTGGGCTACAGTAAAGCTAGAGCGCGTCTCCAGTCGCCAACCCTACACAGTTTACAGAATGAACACACATTAAGCTACACAGTTGGGAAAGATAATAACTTAATCCCTAATTGCCTCGGTGTGTTCTACATCTATATCGTCATCAAGATGCCTTAAACTAGGCCTAAGAACGCCTAGGATGGAATGAGGATGCAAAGATGCACTTAGAAACACTTTTCAAAATTTTTAGAAAATAGGGGTCTCGCTCGAGCGTGACTTTCTACGCTCGAGCGGACATGCAAACAAAGGAGCTCCACTCGAGCGTAACTTCCGTCGCTCGAGCGGACTGTAAGCTACAGTGAAAATATTGGATGCTCAAAATTCACACTGGACGGGCGCTCGATCCTCGCTTGAGCGTGAGACACAAGTTCTCGCACGAGCGTGAACTCTCTCGCTCGAGGGGACTGCAGGCTCATGCAAAATCGATGCACGATTTTACGCCGAAGCTTCACTTTCCCCGCTCGAGCGGAAGGCATGATCACAGAGTGTACGCTCAAGCGTGAAATTCCTCGCTCGAGCGTGAGTCCAAAATCTGAAATTTCCAGATTTGAACCTCAAGCTCAAAACCAAGTTTAAATGTACTAAATTCGATCCTCTTGGGCTAAATTTCTGGAAAACATTTGTAAACACATAGAACAACATGCTTCAAAACTCAAAACTCAATTTGTAAAATCAAGGCCCAAGGGTAGCTTAATTAAATTCATTTTCAAACCCAATTTCATGAATATGATCCAAACATGACGTACATGAGTTTTAACCATTTCAAAGCTTCAATTTCATGCTCTAATGAGTCGATATCTTCAAAGACAAGATGAAATCATGGACTTAAACATAATCATGAGCATGCATGTAACATTTTGTCATAAAAACAACTTAAAACTCAACAATACAAACATGCATGCATGAATTAAGCTATAATTCAACATGTTAAAACTAACTGACTTGGCTCTCAATTAAACATGAACCATGCAAGATTCAACTTAAACACAACAATGAGAGGTTGAGTCTCCTTACCTAAGTCTTCAATCACAAGATTAGAAGCTCAATTTAGCAATTTATACTTCAATTCCTTCAAGATCACCAAGTAATGCCTAGATGAAAATAATCTTTCTAAGTCTCTCTCTATACACTCAAAATGGCCTGATGAAAAGTTGCCTAAGTGTATAGTGAGGCTCAAATATAATCTAGGTAGTGGGCCACTCATGTGGCAAAATGGTAAATAAGTCCAACTCTATTAATTTGGCTTAATTTACTCTAATTTAATCATACCAAACCAGTTTTCAGATAAATATGCCATAAAATCACATAAATTATGATGGTCCTAAAACATCAATCAATTCCTGGTTCGGCCGTCGATAAGGCCTCCAATTGCAATTCAAACATAAAAGCATGAACAGATAATCAAACAGGCAACAGATAGAAGTGCAATATAATAGATATACTTAATCAATTTAGTGTCAGATTCCAGTCAGTCAGTCTAGTATTTTAATCAGTTCAATTACTTATCATAATCAGTCTCAGTTTAGCAGTAATCGGTAATTAATCGGTAATCAGTGGTGACGGTTATTACAGCCTCGACCCAAACCACTCTCCCATGCGCCACCAACCTCCGCCTCAAAACCACGATCTGGTCCGAACTCGGGGGCTCCGTCGGCGACCTCACCACTCTCATCTTCACCTCCTTCTACAACATCCCCACCGCCTTCTTCTAACCCCATGCCCGTCCAACCTATGAAATCCATCACCGCTGTCGCCATCTCCGAATCCCCTTACCTCACTATCCCCCAAATCGCCTCCGTCGGAATCTCCACCGCCTCCGTGTTTCTCCTCCTCGACACCACTGACCTCAACAACCGAAACCCATCAACAGAAAGAGAGAGAGAAAGAAAGAAAGAAAGAAAGAAAGAAGAAGAAAAGGCAAAAAAAAAAACCCCTCTCCAAAACGATCTTGTTTTGGAGGGCGACATGAATGGGTTGCAGGGGAGTGCGATCGAGGATCCGAATTCAATAAACTTCACCAAACCAGCCGAATATTCACATGGGTAGCTGAAAATCAAGAACTGATTCCACCGAATTTGATTTTCACCTAAGCACTATTTCACCAACAATTGCGTTAAAAAGTGCCGCTACTCCACAAGTCAAAAACGGTTGCTTTTATTTGTTTTTTTCTCACCCACAGAAAAACAAACAATACCAATATATATATATATATGGTATACTTGAGAGCTTTTTTATCAAACGCTAGTGGTAACCAAATTGAATTGGGTCTCACAAATTAAATATAATCACACATACATTGAAACCATTAACTCCATCCACCACACCCCATACACACACATACCAACCCATATAAATATGCCTTCACTCCTTTTCCACACCCTGTCCTCATTCAATTCTACCAAACTCAGAAAGGACTCACAATGAGCGAGGTGAGTTCCTTCCCAGTCTCTCCATCCATTTGTGTGTGTTTCTATTTCTTTGATTTTGTTCTGTTTCGATGTTTTGATTGCAGAAGAAGGGAAACAACGAAGATGAGAAGAAGAACAACAACGGCGGCGATGGTATACGTATCAGATTACTCATCAACAACAAGGAGCGCTTTGAAGGTCGCTTTGAAGGTAGCTTTGAAGGTATACATATCAGATTCCTCATCAAGTTCCTACTCTCCTTCGTTTCTTCGACTGTTTTTGCTATTTTTTTTCTCATTGTTTTCTTTACATGTCGGCTTTAGATTTTAGTTTATAGATTTGGATTCATCCTCTGTTCTTTATTTCCTCTGGTTCTGCTCTTACCTCCGATTGTAAGATTCAACGGTTATTCAACAATATGCTCTGTTTCCGTACCTTGGCAATTTATTTGTTTTTGATTTGTTTTGGATTTTATTGTCAAATTATCGAAGAACATCGAGAATGAGACGTTAACACATTTATATTAAGTTGTTTTTCTGTAATTTTGTTTAGTGATATGTTTTTGATGTTTGTGATTTGAGTAAAGGTGTTGAATACATGAAAGTAGACTGTGTGGATAACAAACTGAGGGTGAAAGTAGATTTGGGAAAGCCTCGAGAGAAGAAGAAGGTCGACGGAAAACCACAGAAAAAGGCAGATGAGAAGAAACCCAAAGACAAAGAGGTACTACCATGCTCTGCTCTGCTCTCTATTGATGTGCGCCTGTGTCGTATAACGCTTCTCTTCTTTTCCCTCTGGATTTTGCTGTTTTGTCTTTGGCGCTGCGCATCTGGTGCACGATAGAATGAAGGCCTAGACGTATCACATCAAACCTTCATTCCCACTTCTCTATTGAAACTTGTGGAAGTTTACAGTTTTTGTTAATGGTGTAATTATGCAAATTACTGCACTATACCACTAGAGGTGCATTTTAGCAACTTCACTGTTATTTTCGATGATTCATCAAATCGACACTACATTCAAAACAATTTATTGAAGATTTGAATGAGGAGTTTTGTACTTCATTCAATTTTTACTCAAAAATAATAAATAAATAATCATCTCACCATCCATTCGTGTCACTGGCATTTTAGCCCGAGGGCTTTGTGTTATTTTATTACTACTATTATTTGTTTAATTAATTATTAATTGCATTAATCTTTTTCTGGTTTTGTAATTTTCTCAGCCTCCGGTGACCACCGCAGTGATACAGTTGGACTGACTGGGATGCATCGAGAAATCTAAAAAAATCATCACGGAGACCAAAGGTGAGAATATCACGCCCTGTTTTTCCCGTACAAACAGTTATGTAACAATTTCCAGTATTTTTAACGGCGAGAGTTAACGGCGTTGCAGGATATCATGACATGGCCATTGATAAGGAGAAGAATCAGATCACGGTGAAAGGGACAATGAACATGAAGGCTCTAGCAGATGCACTGAAGGAGAAGCTGAAGCAACCGGTGGAGATTGTCCCGCCCAAGAAACAAGGTGGCGGCAATAAGAAAGAGAAAGGCGGCGGCGAAGGGGGAAAGGGCAAGAAGGATGGTGGTGGTGTATTACCAAAAAAATAATTAAAGAAAAAGAAAAAGGATGGGTTCCTGGGCCTGAGGTTTCTCCGCTACTCAATAGGGCCCAATATGAATGTAAGGGCTGTAATCTGGGAAAATTTATGACTTCATGTCGGAGCATTCTATTTAAATTTAAAATTTAAAATTTTTATTATATTTTAATGTGAATTTATCAATAAGGGCAATACATTAAATCTTAAAATAAATTTTTTTCTCTCAGAATACACCTTAATCTATTATTCCTATTCAGTTTCTACCTTTTCTTCTTCAAGAAATCAAAGTTATTTTGTTTTGTTTTGTTTTTTTTTTTTTCCTCAACTCCAATTCATCCTATGAAAACTCACCATTATCATTAATATCATTGTTTTTTATTATTTTGAAACCCTAAATCCTGAAAAAAAGTTTGAACAATTAAGTAATGAATGAAAGTGATGAGCAGGGTAATTTTTTGAAGGGTCCAGCTTGTCTCAAGTTGAGATCAAGATCGACTGCCCAGCTCGCCCATGGGGCATTTTTTTGGGCCTGCTTTTGATAATCCAGTTGTCAATGTGTAGAACTCGCCGAAAGAGTATTACATGTTCAGAAAAATTACATTGATCGGATATCAATAGCTATGTGATCAAATCAGTTTTGTATAAAAAAAAATGAATGGTGAAAAAATTAACAGTTAATAAAAAAATGTTTTGGTCACATAGCTATCGATATCCGATCAACGTGATTTTTTACAGGCATATAGTACTCGACAAGTTCTACACATTGAACGGTTCGGATTATCAAAACGGGACCCGTGGTGGGCTCCCACGGGCCCAATAGCACGGTCCAGTCCGATCTTGAACTGGACCAAAGCCACTGCCTTTTTTGAAGCAATCCATCAGAGAGGAGGTAAGCATTCATATAAAAATCAAAATATAGTTATTAATTTCTGTATTTTTTCACATGTTCCATTACAATATTAAAATTTTCAATTTTTAGAATCATATAAATAGTATTATAGCTTTTAATAAAAAATTCTTTGAGTTTAAACTCAATGATCATATTAGTATCATTCACACAAAAAACGAGCTATATGCTGCCGTGCTTTTTAATATAAAAAATTTTCTATCTTTTTACTCTTTTTTCCTGTTAAACTTTATGTTTGTTCTGGGAAAAAAAAAAACAAAAACAAAAAACAAATTGTTTCTATTATTTTCTTCTTATGATTTTTAGGCACATACAAATTGCGAAAAAAATATAGAAACAGATTCAATAAAAGCGGTAAGCCAAGTAAGGTAGTTGAGTATTTCCCATTCAGGCATTTTGTCAAACACATAGTAATCAACAAATTGTTATAGCAAAATAACAAGAGAAGAAAGAGATACAAAAAAAGGAAGCAATGAGATAAAACTTGTCAATGGTGACTCTGATTTTGGAATCCTTCGCTGGTGTCTCTTATGTATCAATTTGAAAAGTTTTTCAAAAACTTTTTTTTTAAAAAATTTGATTATTATTTATTATTTGGATTTATTAAGGATAATTTAAGAAAAATTATAGAATGTACTCAGAGTAATATAAAATTTTAAATAATTAAAAAGGATGTACTTAAGAGGACTTAATAATTTTTTTGGGGGTAAATAGAATCCCTGCTTCATGTTGCTACAAGCTGAATTGTTGAACATAATTGACGAATGGCAGCCATACAACAAGTACACGGTCCATTTTTGTTTTTGGGCCAGAATTTTTGCTAGGGGGCCACTAGCTACATGTAATACATTACAAGGCTTTGTGGGGACAAAATTTTCATAAACAGATTATAATTGGTTCGTAAACCCAAAATAAAAAATAAGAAGAAGAAGAGGATAAAAAAAAAGTTGTCATTTAACAATTTTAGTAAAATTTGCATAATACGATATGTGGGAGTGGGCTTACCGGGGTAAGCTAATCATTGGATACTCAACTTTTAATCTAAGCCTTGGAAAATCACGAAGTGCTTCTCCATCTCTCCTATCCTAGTCGTGACTTGAATACAATTGATTGCTTTAACATTGTTTTTGATTGAAAAATTTGTGAAGGAATTTAAAAATGAAAAGTAAAATTATAGGTGAAATGTGAATAAAATATGTTTATATTTTACTTAATTTCATACATTTTTTTTTTTCTTTTTAAGGGGTGTTTTAAAAAGATGATTAAAAATTACTTTTTAACTTTTTTCTGATTTTTTTTTTTTGTGACTTTTAATTCGCTTTTCAAAATAAGTCTAAATTTCCCAACCAAACATAAATGTAAGTGTGAATAATGGGGACTGGTCGTTCAATGTTAGATTTGGACATTGTTAGAACGGACTGACTACAGATTGTAAGAGGAGTTAATTTCAGTCCGCCAAATTAATTAGTCCCAATAGTCCAAGATTAGTGGGCCCGAACTCATCGCAAGTCTAAGATTGGTGGGTCCAGATTTATCGCCATCAAACGGGCTGAATCACTCTAGGCCTCGAAAGTGTTCGGATCCACGAACTTAGAGACTTACTCGGATTCGGACTCGAAAGGGTATTGAGCTATCCTAGAGATCCGAGGCACTCGGACTCGAAAGGATTCAGATCCACGAATTTAGAGATCCGAAGCACTTGGCTTCGAATGGATTCAAACGCAATCTAGAAGCCGCTCCGTTAATGAGTCCTAGAACACTTGCGAGCTCGGAGCTTTCCGGGATCTACGTATCAGAACCATGGGCGTAATGGAGTTCGAACAAAGGACCCGATTCCGAGGACGGTGAGTGGAGATAAATTCACTCTTGGGTTAAACTAGTCTATACCCGGGTCGAGGTGGCACGACCCCGGGGAGTCCATGAGACTCGGCAATATTTTGTGGCAGGGCGTTCTCTTGAACTACCCCTGACCCTTATGCGGTAGGATGTCCTCTTGGACTACCCCTGACCCTTTGGGATGATTGGGGATCATTGGTTAAGTGTTGCTAAGAAGAAGGGTTCGCCGAGGGATTGATCTCCTCTTCGGGGTTTTTCTCATCCTCGGAGAGGTCACCTCCTCGGACAAGGTGGTTGGAGAGAATATTCCCTATGTGCCTTGCACATGGGCTCCATCCTATATTATGAGGTGCCTATAAATAGCACCCACCCATAGCTTTACAAGGGATGGATTTTGGAGAGTTAACTCTTGGGAAAGAACTAATTTTCCATCTCCATTATCAACCTTGAGAGTGAAAGTGGGAGATCTATGGGAGAGCCTTGCCATTATTCTCTCTCTAGCCATTTTGCCTTCTTCTTCACCCAATCTCTTATTTCCATCATCTCCTTTACTCTTGTGTTCTTGAGTTGAGACTATTGAAGAATCTAAGCCTCTCACATTTCTTCTAGAGAATTCGAAGTTGTTCTTCAAGGATCTTCGAAGATCTTCGAATTTTCCAACTCCTTTCAAAGATCTTCGAAGATCTTCGGTGCAGTTCTTCAACGAATTCTATGATAATGGGCGTATAGCCAAAGGTATTAATAGTTCTTTCATAACATTAATTCCTAAGAAAGATTGTTCGGAGCATATTTCATATTATAGGCTAATTAGCCTTATTGGTTCTATTTATAAGATGTTATCTAAGGTCCCAGCAACAAGATTGAAACAGGTGTTACCAAGGATAGTTGGGGAATCCCAAACTACATTCGTTGGGGGACGAAACATTTTGGATGGGGTGTTAATATCTAATGAAATTGTGGATTGGTGGAAGAAGAAGAAGTAGAAGGGGATGATTTTGAAATTGGATTTTGAAAAAGCTTACGATTCGGTAAATTGGGAGTGTTTGTTCGCCATGCTGTCCAGCTTTGGTTTTCAAAACAAATGGACAAGATGGATAAAAGAATATTTGCAATCATCTAGAGTTTCAATCCTGGTGAATAACTTACCCACGGTTGAATTCTGTTCAGAAAATGGACTCAGGCAAGGGGATTCACTGTCGCCGTTTCTCTTTATCATTGTGGTTAAAGGTCTTAATATGTTATTCCAAAGGGCAAAAGATTTGGGGCTAATCAAAGGAGTTGTTATAGGTACTAGGAGGATTAGTGTAACCCATTTGCAATTCGCGGATGATAATATTGTGTTTTGCGCGGCTGTACAGCAAGAAATTTGGAATGTCGCATTTAATTTTGAGATGTTTCAAGTCTTTGTTTGGATTAAGGATTAACTTCTATAAAAGTAAGGTCTGTGGGGTGGGGGTACAAAAGGAGGTGGTGGCTGATTTCGCTGAGAGACTGAACTGTCAAGGTCAAAAGCTGCCTTTTACATATCTTGGGTTGCCTCTTGGGGTTAGTCCAAAAAAAAAAAGATTACATGGTTGCCAGTAATTAATAAATTCAAGTCTAAGTTAGCTTCTTGGAAGAGGAAGGCACTTTTTTTTGGGAGATGGTTAACTATGATCAAATCAGTGTTAACTTCATTACCAGTGTATTACTTATCTTTATTTAAAGTACCTATGGGTGTAGCTAAGTCGCTCGATATAATCTACGCTAGGTTCTTGTGGGGAGGCCTTGAAACAAAAAAGAAGCTTCATATGGTGCGGGCGGAGGAGATCACTAAAAAGAAATGGTGTAGTGGTTTGGGTATTAGTAGGCTGAGAGATGTTAATGTGTGTCTCTTAGCAAAATGGTGGTGGAGATATGGTGGTAAGGATCAAGCATTGTGGAAAGATATTGTGACTAGCAAGTACAGTAGCTTTGGTGGGAGATGAAGACCTTTTTTGGTGGATGACATTCAGTGTTCAAGAATTTGGGGTGATATTCTTAGTCTAGAACACAACAGTCCCAATTTATTTAACTTCTTCATGGAGAATTCTGTCATCAAAGTTGGGAATGGAAGGAGAATTAGTTTTTGGGAGGATCATTGGGCATCTAATTGCAGTTTGAGGGTTGAGTTTCCCAGGTCATTTGAGCTGTCTGATGACAAAGAGGCTAATCTTAAATAGATGATTGATAGGAGAAACAGTTCAGATGGGTGGAGTTTTAGGTTCAAAAGAGGTCTGAGGGCTTGGGAGGAAGATGAGGTGGAAAGACTTAGAGCATACTTGTTTGCTCATAAGCCAATTTTACCAGAAAGTGTTGACTCCTTAGTTTGGAAAACCTCATCTTCAGGTATGTTCACTATACAATCAATGTATAGCAGATATGATGCAACACAGAGGTCAAAGGATGTTAGGTGGATTTGGCAGAATTTATCTCCTCCAAAAATGTAGTTTTTCGGATGGTTCGCTTAGAAGGGTAGAATCAAGTCTAGAGCTTTCCTTTAACGTGTAGGGTGCCTCAGTCAGGATGTTACAATAGAATGTGTGTTCTGTGGCTGTGCTGTTGAAACTGATTGTCATGTGTTTCTCCAGTGCATGTTTGCTTGGAAAATTTGGTCAAACATTCTGTCCTGGTAGGGTATGCAATAGATGATTCTTGAGAATGCTAAAGGTGTGTTGCAGTGGTGGAGAGGGTTCAAATGGGGTAAACTTGAAACCAAAATTTGGAATGTAATTCCATTCGTTGTGTTATGGTCAATTTGGACTCTGAGAAATGATTGCATTTTTAATGGCAAGCAGCACTGCTTAATGGATGTCTGCGAACTGATTAAAACTAGAATTGCCCTATGGATAAAATCTAATACAAGTCTGTCAGTACTCTTTTCATGATGTGGTTGAGAATCTGCCCCAGGTGTGTAGGTGTTTGGAGAGTAGGGGTGTGTAATCTTGGGATTTGATGTAGTGTGCTCTGGATGTATACTGATATGGCAGTGAGATCAGAAGGTGTATTAAGTGAACTTCTAGGGTGAAGTAGTGGAGGTGTTAAGTTGAGGATGGTTACTAGTTAGATAGTGCTTGAGGTGTAAGTCTTTTTTGTTCTGTTGCTGGTATTTCTGTTTTATATCTTTGCACGGTTGCTGGTGTGTCTTTGGATGTTAGTGTGTCTTTATTGCTGTTGAATCTTGATGCAGCAGATTTTGATCTTGGTGTTGTGCTGTTGTGTGACAACCCTCACCTCTAATTAATGCTAAACTGTGACTGAGAATGATAAGTGACTGAAATTCTGAATTGATTGCAAGAGTATATAGCTTTACTTGCATTTCTATCTGTTGTCATTTGATTGATCTGTTCATGTTTTAAGTTTTGAACTGCGAATTGAAGGTCTTATCGGTGACTGAATCAGAAATTGATTAGTGTTATATGCTAGTTAAAATTTATGTGATTTTATGGTAGATTTAATTGAAATGTGATTTGGAATGATTAAATTAGATTAAATAATGTTAAATTACATTAGTTGCAATATTTACACAATTGCCACTTAGTGGCTTGATTCAAGACCATTCTTTTCTACTTCCCTCATGTTTGATATGCCATCCCTTTTATCTTTGAGACCAAACGTGTGAGAGAGAGAGAATTGGAAGGACAGAATTGATTCAACAAAGTTTGGCTTGGAACTTAGGAGAAATTGAAAGGGAATTGCATAATTGAGCTTCTTTACCTTGAATTCAAGACCTAAGGTAGAGATTTCATCCTCTTATTTATACATTTAAGTTGTATCTTGCATGGTTCATGGGATTATTGGAGGTTAGAGTCAAATTATGGTTTAAAGTGTTGAATTGAGGCTTAATCCATGCATGCATGTTCATATTCGTGAATTTGGAGGTTGTTCTTCATGAATTCCCACATGCATGTCCATTTTCTAGTTGTAGTTCATGAATTCATCATGTTTTTGGAAGGATTGACTCATTTGATTATGTGTTAGAAGCTTTGAATTTAATTCAATACATGCATGTTGTGTTTGAGCTTTGTTCTTGAAGTTTATTTGAAATTGGTGTTCAATTGATTTACCTTTGGACTTGATTTTACAAAATTGATCTGCAAAACATGTTGTAGTATGAGTTTTCAAGTGTTTTTCAGAAAATAGGCCCAAAAGGTTGAGTTTTGATGTGTTGAATGCTTGGTTTGAGCTTGAGAGACAAATCTGGAAATTCCAGATTTTGGCTTCCACGCTCGAGCGATCATCTTTTGTTCAGAGTTCTACTCAAGTGAAGGGATGCTGGCTCAAGCGTAGATTGCAAGCTCTCAGGTTTTTGGTACACGCAGACACACGCTCGAGCGAGAGAACCTACGTTCGAGCGAGGACTGTGTCTCACGCTTAAGCAAGCGTCGAGCGAGCGTCAAGCGGGGATTTTCAACATCCAGCACTTTTTGCATTTTTACAGACCACTCAAGCGAGGAAGTCCACGCTCGAGTGACCCCACTGTTTTGACAAGCTCGCTCGAGCGAAGAAAGCCACGCTTAAGCGAGACCCCTGTTTTCTGAAAATTTTGAAAAGTGTTTTAAAGTACATTTTTGCATCCTCATTTCATCTTAGGCATTCCTAGGCCTAGTTTAAGGCATCTTAATGAGGTTATTGATGTAGAACCACACCGACTCAAGATAGAGACTAAGTTGTTGATTCCCAAGTGTGTAACTTAGTGTGTATTTGTTCTGTAACTGTGTAGGGTTGGTATCCGAGAACGCTTATTAGCTGCTTATAGCTCAGTGCTCTGTGAGTAATAATGTGGTAAAGATATGTTCAATTATGAATATTTTGTGAATGATCAACTGTTCTGTTTACTGAAACGTTATTGTTTAATGAATGAATGTTTGTCCTATTTGTAAACTGTATTCGTGGCATCCATAGCAATTTACTGTTATTGTACTGTTACTACTACTGTCACAGAGATCTCTATTGGTTCCCATGTTTAGAACCAACCACTTTATCATGGCCAACAATCGATCGCTCGGTCTGTTAAGACCCATCGCATCGCTTTTGCTATTGGATGTACCACATATAATTACTATGGTTTCTAAACGACTGATATGACTTTAATGACCGAAGGACATTCATTCTTAACCTCTTTACACACGTTATTCACTAGGCTTTAGCTCACCGCTTATATTTATATGTAGGTGTCAGTACCTAACCGAGCTAGGAGCCAAGTTAACTCCATTTTGTCAAGTCAACCATTGTGCCTCACCTCGAGGTTCCAAGTCCGATCGAGCTAAAGGCTTTAGGATGTCTCGTTTCACCCTCCCCTTTTGTCTCTATTTTGTATCTTTAAGACTTGTCTTTGCATGCTAATTAGGATTTGGTCCTGACATTATTATTTGTATATATGGTATATATGCTTTGCTTATCAATGTGAATAAGTTCGGAAAAATCTTTTTGTATGTGCATATGACTCATTGGACTTCTTTTATTATTATTGTTTTAGCTTCCGCCAAAATGACATCAGACATCAGTTTCATCATAATGTGCCTAATGTTATGTTAGATAATGTCTCAATGACCACATAAACCACGTGGTGTTATCATTTATAAAAAGCCTACAATTTAAGTGATTCAATTTAGTTAATAGGCTTAAGGGTATATGTGTTATGGACCTAATGTGTAGATATTAGTTGTATAATTTATTTCTATTTCTATGAATAGAAATTAAAACATATTGGTTAAAGTTGGTTTAATGACTAATTAATTGGTTTAATGGCTAATTAATTAGTTTAATGGTTAATGGGTATCGATGTTAATATCCCATATGGTGGTTTCATGGGACTTTATAACTTTCGCTTAAACCAATTACAACCTTTAAAGGTTATGGTCCCTATTCCTTCCCAAGTGGTGAAAAAGAACACCGCCATGTTTTCTAAATCCTCTCAAGGAGAAACATAAGGCACCAAAGGGAAAGGATTAGAATTAGCAATAACATAGTCAATAACAAAGAGTTTATTGATAATCACGCTTGCTTAATCATTCATCAATAGATTCAAGTATGTCATTTTGTCTTGATTTCTTGTTGATACACATGGTAATTGATCCAAGTTTAAGGTTTATGTTCAAATTTATGTTAACAATTGGTATCGAGCCTACATTATCATGTGTATTATCGTAATTGATATGCTTTATTCATTCTATTCATTCTATTTAGTTTCTCGAATCGATCTCAATTTTCTTATGGATGTAAATTCTTTTTTTCTGCTTTTGTTCTCGTGAAAATGGCAACTGCTTTTCCGGAATTGTAAAATGATTAATGAGTCGTTTGTTTTTGGACTGTCAATTCTATTTATATATGTATGTATATAATTGGGATTGCCGCAGATTATATAATATTTCGGGTAACAAATAAATTAAGAAATCTTTAAATTTATCGTAATTTATACAACGCTCACAAGAATTTTCATTTCCTAACGTTCTAAATATAAGTCAATTCAAACAAGATGTCACAAAAGTGATCTCTTGTCTAGATTGTTTTATATGGAATGTTTTGATATTCATGTCTGTGTGTATCTCATGCGGTATTTATCGGTCCAAAGACATGATTAATACTTGGCGTAATTACACACATTTTGTGGTGATAAATATGTGCCAATTGTAAAGGAAACCTAATGTGAATAATAAATCCATCCAAAGATAGATTTGTTATTTGACATAACTTATTGTCAATGTTTGATCATTACAACAAGAATACCACTTACAGTTAATATAACTACCCAAAGGTTTGGTATTAATGTTGTGCTAGGTATCTTGAGATGTTGTCATTAAATTAATTTATTTAGAGATTATCTGTTTGGTAACTTAATGTGAGCATAATTGTTTATTCCTTTTATTTTCTTTTGGATTCAGCTTTAATGTCGACTACTTCAATCTTCGCTAACATGAACAATGTTCCAATGTTAAATGGAACAAACTTTAAGGACCGGAAAGAGAACATATTGATTGTTCTCTTTGCATGGACATAGACTTGGCATTAAGGATGCCAAACCGAATGCTCTCACCGCACAAAGTACTCGAGGAAATTGTGTACTTTGAAAAGTGGGATCGTTCTAACAGCTAAGTCTTATGATCATGAGCGTGGGATTCGTAAGTCTTTCGGTGCAATAACAGAGGATGTTATTCGGCGATGAATTTCTTTCAGAATTCAAAAGCGTTTTTGCTAAAACGATAAGGTCAAACAAGCACGCTTTTAGCAAGCTTGATTTCAATAAAGTATAAAGGCAAGGGTAATGTTCATGAAAGTACATCATGGAAATGTCTCATCTTGCTTCAAAACTTAAGGCACTAAAGCTCGACCTATCTGATGATTTGCTCGTGCATTTAGTTCTCATCTCTCTTCCTGCACAATTTAACCAATTTAAGGTCAGTTATAACTGCCAGAAGGAGAAATGGACTCTCACTGAGCTCATTTCATTTTGTGTGCAAGAGGAAGAGAGATTGAAGCAAGAAAGGACCCAAGGCTCATCCGGCAAGCACCTCCAAGCATACTGGGCAAAAGAAAGCATAAGGGAAAGGAAGTTGCTATTCCTCAAGGTCCGTAACCAAAGAAGCGAAGTGCAGATGGTTGTTTCTTTTGTGGCAAGCCTTACACGTAAAGAAGGATTGTGCCAAATACGCTGGCGTGTAAAGAAAGGTACATTTCATGTTTTGGTCTGCATTTCAAATAAATTTAGCCAGCACCAAGAAACACTTGGTGGGTAGATTCGTGCTACTACTCACATATGTGTTTCTATGCAGGTTGCTGAACTACCGAAAGCCAATCGATGCCGAAGATACATCTTTGTGGGTGATGGCAAGTCAATAGAAGTGCAATAGCGCACTTTAGATTATTACCAAAACCGGTTATTATTTGGATTTATTAGACACTTTTGTTGTACCGTCTCAGACGAATTTAATTTCGCTTCAGTATTGGACAAATTGGGATATTATTGTTCTTTTGGAAATATGAAGTTTAGTCTGTCTATTAATTCCAATGTTGTTGGTAATCGGTTTACTTAATGTGTTTGATAATCTATATTTGCTTGAAGCTATTGCATCTTATAATGCAACCTTGCACGGAATCACGAGGTACCAAGCGTAAATTAACTAAGGAAAATTCACCTCATTATGGCACAAACGCCTAGGTCACATCTCTAAATCTAGAGTTGAGCGCCTTGTGTCGATGGAATTTTGGACTCTCTTGATTTTTGGATTTTGATGTACGTGTTGAGTGTATCAAGGAAAGCGGACCAAAATAAAGAAATATGGTGCCCATAGGTCTACAGATGTCTTAGAATTAATTCATACGGACATCTGTGGGCCATTCCCTATGGCGTCTTGGAATGGTCAACAGTATTTTATCACATTCATAGTCGACTATTCCACATATGGGTATCAATTTCTTATCCCTTAGAAATCACGTATTCAAAAAATTTAAGGCCGAAGTTGAGTTACAACTCAACAAACGGATTAAAAGTGTCAGGTCTGACCGTGGTGGTGAATACTATGGCAGATATGATGGATCAGGTGAACAACGTCCAGGACCGTTTGCAAAATACCTGGAGGAATGTGGAATCGTCCCACAATACACCATGCCAGGATCACCTAGCATGAATGGTGTATCTGAGAGACGAAACCGGACTCTTAAGGATATGGTAAGAAGTATGATCAGTCATTCTACTTTACCAGAGTCCCTCTGGGGTGAGGCTCTAAAGACAGCAACTTATATCTTAAATCGGGTGCCAACTAAAGCAGCTGCAAAAACACCTTATGAGCTTTGGGTTGGGCGAAAGCCTAGTCTAAAACATTTGCATGTGTGGGGGTGTCCTGCTGAGGCGAGGCCTTATAAACCTCATGAATGAAAATTGGACTCTAAAACCATTAGCAGCTACTTTATTGGCTATGCTGAACGATCACGGGGTTACAAGTTTTATGATCCCACAAATAAGTCAATATTTGAGACGGGAATTGCAACATTTTTTGAGGATGTTGAGTTTGGGGGGAGAAATCCAGTTAGAGACATTGTCTTTGAGGAGGAAGCAGGAGTAATCCCACTTACTACTACTTTTGACCAATCACAGGTTCCTATACCTGTCATTGCTCGAGAAGTAATTTCGGATCCTCAACCAGACAATGTTGTTCAAGATAATATAGTTCAAACCCCCATTCAAGATGAGGTAATTATTCCTGAGGAACAAACTCTACAACCTCAACCTCAAGAATCTGTGCCATTAAGGCGATCCACAAGAGAAAGGAGATTTGCACTTTCAGATGATTATATTGTATATCTCCAGGAACATGAGGTAGAAAATGGAATGTCGAAAGATGATCCAATCAACTTTCGTCAAGCCATGGAAAGTTCCAACTCTCATAAGTGGATAGAAGCCATGAATGAAGAATATAAGTCTATGCAAGACAATAAAGTTTGGGAACTTGTCTCATTACGGTTGGTCAAGCCCGTAGGTTGTAAATGGATATTTAAAACCAAAAGGATTCAAATGGTAATGTGGAGAGGTATAAGGCACGCCTTGTAGCCAAAGGCTTTACTCAAAAGAAGGAATTGACTTTAAAGAAACTTTCTCTCGGTTTTTGAAAGATTCTTTAGGACAATTATGGCGCTTGTTGCATATTTTGATCTTGAGTTGCATCGATGGATGTCAAAGCTTTTTCTTAATGGTGACATTAAAGAAACAATTTATATGGTGCAGAAAACTTTGTGTCGAGACCCAAAGAATATGGTTTGCAAATTGACTAAATCCATCTATGGACTCAAACAAGCTTCGTCCGGTACTTCAAATTTCATCAAGTTATCACTGTATGGTTTTGAAACTAATGTTGTTGATGAATGTGTGTATCACAAGTTCATGGGAGTAAACACATATTTTTGGTTTTATATGTTGACGACATATTGCTTGCCACAAACGATATAAACTTATTGCATGACACCAAGAGATTTCTATCTAAGAATTTTGAAATGAAAGATCTTGGTGATGCTTCTTTTGTATTAGGAATCGAAATACACCGAGATCGTTCTCGGGGTATTCTGGGATTATCACAAAGGAGCTATATCGAAAAAGTACTCAATAGATTTGGCATGCAAAATTGTAAACCAGGTGAAACCCCGGTTGCTAAGGGAGACAAGTTTAGTCTCAGTCAATGCCCGAAGACCAGTCTTGAAATTCAAGAAATGCAGAAGATTCCTTACAAAGGAAGCATCACCAAGATCTTTCATTTCAAAATTCTTAGATAGAAATCTCTTGGTGTCATGCAATAAGTTTATATCGTTTGTGGTAAGCAATATGTCGTCAACATATAAAACCAAAAATATGTGTTTACTCCCACTGAACTTGTGATACACACATTCATCAACAACATTAGTTTCAAAACCATACGAAGTGAGAACTTGATGAAATTTGAAGTACCACTGACGAGAAGCTTGTTTGAGTCCATAGATGGATTTAGTCAATTTGCAAACCATATTCTTTGGGTCTCCTGACACAAAGTTTTCTGGCTGCACCATATAAATTGTTTCTTTAATGTCACCATTAAGAAAAGCTGTTTTGACATCCATCTGATGCAACTCAAGATCAAAATATGCAACAAGCGCCATAATTGTCCTAAAAGAATCTTTCGAAGAAACTGGAGAGAAAGTTTCTTTAAAGTCAATTCCTTCTTTTGAGGAAAGCCTTTGGCTACAAGACGTGCCTTATACCTCTCCACATTACCATTTGAATCCCTTTTGGTTTTAAATATCCATTTACAACCTACGGGCTTCGCACCAACTGGTAATGAGACAAGTTCCCAAACTTTATTGTCTTGCATAGACTTATATTCTTCATTCATGGCTTCTATCCACTTATGAGAGTTGGAACTTTCCATGGCTTGACGAAAGTTGATTGGATCATCTTTCGACATTCCATTTTCTACCTCATGTTCCTGGAGATATACAATATAATCATCTGAAAGTGCAAATCTCCTTTCTCTTGTGAATCGCCTTAATGGCACAGATTCTTGAGGTTGATGTTGTAGAGTTTGTTCCTCAGGAACAATTACCTTATCTTGAATGAGGGTTTGAACTATATTATCTTGAACAACATTGTCTGGTTGAGGATCCGAAATTACTTCTCGAGCAATGACAGTATAGGAACTCGTGATTGGTCAAAAGTAGTAGTAGTAAGTGGGATTACTCTCGCTTCTCCTCAAAGACAATGTCTCTAATCGATTTCTCCCCAAACTCAACATCCTCAAAAAATGTTGCAATTCTGCCTCAAATATTGACTTGTTTGTGGGATCATAAAACTTGTAACCCTGTGGTCGTTCGGCATAGCCAATAAATTAGCCGCTAATGGTTTTAGTGTCCAATTTTCGCTCATGAGGTTTATAAGGCCTCGCCATGAGACACCCCACACATGCAAATGGTTGAGACTAGGCTTACCAACCCAAAGCTCATAAGGTGTTTTTACAACTGCTTTAGTTGGCACCGATTTAAGATATAAGTTGTCGCTTTTAAAGCCTCACCCCAGAGGGACTCGGTAAAGTAGAATGACCGATCATACTTCTTACCATATCCTTAAGAGTCCTTTCGTCTCTCGATACACCATTCATGCTAGGTGATCCCGCATGGTGTATTGTGGACGATTCCACATTCCTCTAGGTATTTTGCAAACGGTCCCGACGTTGTTCACCGATCCATCATATCCGCCATAGTATTCACCACCACGGTCGATTCGACACTTTTAATCCGCTTTGTTGAGTTGTAACTCAACTTCGCCTTAAATTTTTGAATACGCCCAAAGACCGTGATTTCTCATGGATAAGAAATAGATACCCATATCTGGAATAGTCGCTCATGAATGTGATAAAATATTGTTGACCATTCCAAGACGCCATAGGAACGGGCCACAAATGTCCGTATGAATTAATTCTAAGACATCTCAGAGTCCTATGGGCACCATATTTCTTTATTTTGGTCTGCTTTTCCTTGATACACTCAACACGTACATCAAAATCAAAAATCAAGAGAGTCCAAAATTCCATCGCACACAAGGTGCTCAACTCTAGATTTAGAGATGTGACCCAGGCGTTTGTGCCATAATGAGGTGAATTTTCCTTAGTTAATTTACGCTTGGTACCTCGTGATTCCACGTGCAAGGTTGCATTATAAGATGCAATAGTTTCAAGCAAATATAGATTATCAAACACATTAAGTAAACCAAGACCAACAACATTGGAATTAATAGACATACTAAACTTCATATTTCCAAAAGAACAATAATATCCCAATTTGTCCAATACGTAAACAGAATTAAATTCCGTCTAAAGGACGGTACAACAAAAGTGTCTAATAAATCCAAATAATAACCGGCCAAGAATAATCTAAAGTGCGCTTATTGCTCAGACTTCTATTGACTTGCCATCACCCACAAAGATGTATCTTTCAAAGATCGGTTGGCTTTCTAGTTCAGTAACCCCGCATAGAAACACATATGTGAGTAGTAGCACAGAATCTACCCACCAAGTGTTTCTTGGCATGAAGCTAAATTTATTTCGTAATGCATCAAAACATGAAATGTACCTTTCTTTACACGCCAGCACGTATTTGGCACAATCCTTCTTTACGTATCGGGCTTGCCACAAAAGAAACAACCATCCTGCACTTTCGCTTTCTTTGGTTCCGGACCTTGAGGAATAGCAACTTCCTTTCCTTATGCTTTTTTGCCCGTGCTTGAGGTGCTTGCCGATGAGCACCTTGGTCATATTTTGCTTCAATCTCTTCCTCTTGCACACAAAATGAAATGAGCTCATTGAGAGTCCATTTCTCCTTCCGCGCTTATAATGACCTTAAATTGGTTAAATTGTGCAGGAAGAGAGATGAGAACTAAATGCACGAGCAAATCATCAGATAGGTCGAGCTTTAGTGCCTTAAGTTTTGAAGCAAGATGAGACATTTCCATGATGTACTCGCGAACATTACCCTTGCCTTTATACTTTATTGAAATCAAGCTTGCTAAAAGCGTGCTTGTTTCAGCCTTATCGTTTTTAGCAAAACGCTTTTGAATTTCTGAAAACTGGAAAGAGAACATAAACCAACAAATAAGGCCTTTACAATCAATATGTTAACATAAATTACAGAACATAAACCAGAATACCATGTGATCGTTATAATGGCATAAATTCCAATAACAATACCATAAACCTTACACTAAACCAATACCATGTGATTGTACTCTGTATTACTGTCTCTACTGTTAAGCAGGCCTTCGGTAATCATGGATTACTGGCTGGTTACGGTGCTAAACCTATAGAGGCGGGCTTGGGTCGTGACATGTTGTGAAGTGTTTGGGTTTGTTTTGATATGCTTGTTGTGTATTTGTGTCTTGGTTTTGGTAATAGTGGTTAGATGGGTGGGATGTTGCTATATTGTTTTTGGTGGGGCTTTATTATGCTAATTGTTGTTTTTTTGACTGTGGTTGGTTATTCACCAACTTTTGATGGTGTGCTAGCAAGGGATTGGGAGGGTATATTGGTGTCAACCTAGTTGGGATTGATATGTCTCGCGATGATGCTTTTTGCACCCATTTCATTTTTTTCCCCCTTTCTTGATGTAATGAGATTCTTGTTCATCAATAAAGGTTTTATTTTGCTGATCAAAAAAATAAATAAATAAATAAATAAATAAAAGCAATAAAAGAAGACACTATGCGGGTTAGGTTTTGGTTTAAATTTTATATGGAATAAGAAAAGACACAATGTGGGAGGGTGTATAATATAAATATATGCTATTTGTATACAATTCTGATCGGTTTCAATCAAGAACTGTGAGGTTTAATCCAAAACCGAACCACGGATTCAAAAAATTAATCAAAATCTACCGGATTAGACTGGACCGGATCGGATTACGGATTTCACGGATTTTTTACTCAGGCCTATATTTTTTAACCAAACTACAAGGGGATAAACTTTAACTAGCCCAATTTCTTTTTTTACTTTATCTTTTGGGCCAAACTTTTTAAAAAAAATTTGTAAAATATTTGATTTTCCTAAAGTATCATGTTATCAATAGCTAAAGTAATTAAAGTCTATCAAATAGTAAGAGAATAATTATAAATATGAGAAATATTAAATTAAAGTTGGAATAATAGTTAGAAAAGCCCAACAATTAGTACTAATTTAAACTAACAAGAAATAACTCCAAATCAATTATCAAATATTTATAAGACTTTAGGTTGAGAAAAATATCAAATTCCTATTTATAAGACTTTAAATTACACCTTTTAAAAGAGGAAGTGACATTTGTAGACAACGTTTTGCTGTTAGTTTTTTTTTCTTTAAAAAAAAAAAAAAAAAACAACAACAACAACAAAAGGAACTAAAGCCTCTTCCCGTAACACGTGAGGCATATCTGCAACTTGTAGCAAGCTAGAAAAAATATGCACAATTTGCAACAATCTATTCTCTTTTTGGTGCGGGACTGACGAGCTCGCAAGTGTACAATAATGTCAATCCAATTTATTGAGAAGAAACTCTGAAATTCATATATTTAGGGGTGATTTAGGATGTTTTGAAAATATGTAGAAAAGTAGAGAAAGTAAATAGAAAATTAGAGAGGAAATATTGATAGATGTTGATTGATATAACCCAAATAAGTGTATATATGTAAAAAAAATATTTTTTTAGTGCATCCCAAACAAACACTAAGGGGTTGTTTGGGATGAACTATATAAGTGTACTTTTTGACTTTTTAACTAAAAAAATGAAGTAAAAAAAGATACATGCTTGGAATAACTTTTTGACTTTTTATAAAAAAAAAATATGTATTAAAATATTGTATCAACTAGCAAAATGACTTTGCTACCCTTCTGACCACTGTGCTGCACTGTCAGTGAATGTGAGTGCAGGTTCCGTGTAGTGCACTGCGTTACACTGTTTTTTTTTTTATTACCAAAAAGTGCATTGTTGGAGGGGAAAAAAGGGGCATTTTTGTCTTTTACTCTCTGTTTATTCAAACTTTTTTTCCCGCCCAAACATGTAAATAGTGTTAACTTTTTTGTTTTTTCAGTAATTTTTTGACTTTTTAACTTTTTTAGTGGATGCCAAACATGCATCTAATATGAGGACCCAACATATATTAATTAGAACTCATATCCATTTAAAAACTTAAGAAAATGTTATGATGTGCAAGTACACATCATATGCACTTTATGCAAAAAGTATAGCTTCTCTCGCAATAATTTTTTGTTACAAAACTTTATTTCTTTACAAAAAATATAACTTTTTACCTTTCACAAAATGTTTAACTTCTCTTACCAAAAATATAACTTTAGTTATACGTGACTTTTACCAAAAATATAACTTTAGTTATACGTGACTTTTAGGTGCACGTCATAATTTCAAAATTCATAATTTTCATCACAAAAATCGTAAATTTTATCTCACAAAATGTATAATTTCTGTCACAAAGAGTACAACTTTTCTTACATTATAACCTCTATCAAAACTTAAACCTATAAGTGAAGAGCCTATCAAATATATTTTAACATTAACTTATTTTATTTTTTATTCGATATGAGACTCTATTTTTACACATATTTCCCATTAGCAGCCTTTTAGCATAATTCTCAGCTCTTCCACTAGGCCTCTGAACAGAAACTTCTCACCCGGACCGTCTTCTAGCAGCTTGACCACTAGGCCTCTGAACGGTGCTGACTAGTGAATTTGATGGAATTGCCTTTGGCATTACTCGTTTGAAATGAAATCGGAGGAGGTAAATTTTTTTCATAATTTTTTTTCTTTAGAAATCTAAAATTCAAACACAATCTAAGGCCATATTTGATTCACAAGACTAATAGTGAAAGTATTAATAATCCTATCAAATTAATATGACATTCACTATTCAATTAGATTAGTGGGATAAATTATCTCCTTCTCCATTATTTGAATTGTATTAGATAAGAAAAACATATGAATGTAGGATTATAATTATATTCATCTTCTTTTCCAGTCTTACTCTCTATTAATGTTTCTTCTCAATATTTACTTTATCAAAATTTCTTCATAAACGTGACTTTAAAAAAAATTATAAACAAATAAATAAATAAATAAATAAAAGTAAAATAAAAATACAAAATATAAATGCCATGTTTGGTTTGTTTTTTAATTTTTTTTTTAAAAAATATAAACTAATTTGATAAAATAAATATCAAAAAATATTTTTAAAATTTAAAAAATTATTTTTAACCTTCTAAAATATAAAATTATATAAAAATAATAAGTATTTTAATTTTTAGTCAAAGGATAAAAAAATCTTTTTATTTTATTTACCAGCCCAGGATATATAATCTCACCTCTACCCCATTACGAATAATTATATAAATTTATTGGATTAATTATCCATTGGATTAATAATCATGAAACAAAATTTCAAAACAAATATAAAATTATTGGACTCACAGATTAATTATTTGGATATGATGCTCATTATTTGTCATTTGCCATCCAATTTACAAATTTATGTGAAATTTGACAAGGTTTTTAAGCCATGAAAATGTATCTATCAAAATGGACCCGCTATGGATGTACTCTTAAAATTGATTAGTAACTTTCACAAATGGAAAGCCAATTCATGTTCAGATATTTTTTCCTGAACATACATAGAAGACCACCAAAAAGGATATATATATATATAAAGGATATTCTTTGTGCTGAAAGAAGCTTCTCCCTAAAATCCTGAAAAAACTAGCTAGTTGCAATCACTTTCGTCCGTGTTGATCTATTACGAAGGCACTGACAGATTAAGAGCATCTACAATAACATATGCCATTTGAGTTCTCATGTTAAAATCTTACAAACTTGTAAGTTTTTCAATTCTTTCTTCTTTCTTTTAAAACTGTTTCACTACTACAAGTGGTTTAGAAACAAATTCTGTTAGCCGTAGTACATGCATTATGAGTAACATAATAAGATCACTGTAGAGAGATCTATTAATATTTATGAAGCATAGATACTTCGAATAGAAAGACATATCCATATCATATTCGTATCGGATACCGATATTCTTTGAATACTTACAGATACGTATCAGATACTTATTAAAAATATCGAATACTTCTTAATTAATTTTTCATTAATTTTGAAGTATCGAATACTTAGTTTTGAGGTATTAGATGCTCTAAGTCATATATTATCGAATACTTCTTAATTAATTTTGGGGTCTTGCTACATCCCCCTAATTTCCCTCCCCCTAATCCCCCTAATTTCCATATCAAGTAAGAAAAAAAAAAAAAAAAGAAAACAGTTGCCAAAACAGAAAATTAGGGGGATTAGGAGAGGAGAAATTAGGGCTCCAAATCATTTTCCATAATTTTGAAGTATCAAATGTTCCAAGTCACGTATTACTCCTTTTACAAAATTAGAATTGTATCATTTCTTGCATAACATTATAATATAATATAATTGTAAGGACAAATAGAATATTTTTACAATACTTTACTTAGTTTTTTTTATAAAAATAACATAGTAAGCTAAAGTAATAGAATTCATCAAATTGACATATCTTCATTGTATCATGCATGTCCCCTATAATTACATAGAAATAAGGATTAATAAGATAATATAATAATAGCAAAATTAAATATCAATAAATAAATAAGCAAATAAACTTGTATATAATATTTTTGACTAATGTAAAAGGAAAAAACATAGGGTCAAGTTGTGGATTGTTTTGATATTATAATATCAACATATTAGACTTGATATTAAAATAAAATATTTGTAAGACCTATTGAAAATTTAAAAACTAAACTAGCTCCTGCCTTAAATTAATACCTAATTCTTAAAAATTAGTATTTTGCATTATAAAGTTACTATGGTTTCTCAACATTCTTGAGTTTGTGTATAACTCACTGCTAATAATTTATTTATTTTTCATTTTTTACAAACGTATCCTATCCGTACCTGTATCCTACTTTTTTAAGTTTTATCGTATTGTCGTATTCGTATTGTATCTTATCATATTCGTACCTCGTATCCATATCCGTACTTTCTAGATTAATATCGAAAGAGAAGAGAGAGAATACATTACCTTGAGGAGACTAAGAGTATGTTTGGTTTGAGTTTGGGAGATGAGTTTTAGAGATAAAAAGTATGAAAAGTTGTTTGGTTTGATTTTTTTCAAAAAATGTTTTGAAAAATTATTTTGAGAGAGAGTTTTGGAAAAAGTGATTGATTTGATGTGTATGAGAGAGAGATTTGTTTGGAAAACTTGTAAACCAAACAAGTTTTGAGAAATTTTTTTAGAAAAATTTGTTTGGCTTAATTATTTTTGAAAACTTATTTGTAGAGAATTGTTCCCAAAAATTTTTGGAAAACACAAACCAAACAATGCCTAAATATTTGTGTAATTTTCATAAGCTCATGAGAAAACACCATGTACATTGATGTATTTCACTCTCCTCACTCCCAATCCCCCATAATCCTCGTAGAGAGATCATAGCGAAGACGACAAGCAAGCAAACACATTAACATGGGAGACCACCACAAGTGTAAAATTGATCCAAAATGGTATTCATCTGCAGCTGCAGTTGCACCTGTACATATATATATATATATATATATATTGTTGGAGATTTTTTAAAGTTTCAAAACTTTATTTTATTTTATTTTATTTTGTTATTATTATTTGTAGTTATTTATTTATTTATTTTAATAGTATTATTTGTTTGAATTTTTTAAACTTGTATTTGTTTTCAAAATGAATGAGTGTGTCTGTTCCCAATAGACATCAAGGAGTCTATTTAAAAGATGACTCTTATTCAGGAAAAAGTAACGTATTCTGATTACATACTCTTTCTCTTCTTGGCTATATCTTCCATATTTCTGGGCTACTGAAACAGACTTGGCAAATTCTTCTGGTACAACTGTGCATTGTGTCAGATTCCTGTGAATTCTTGGATTATATCTTGGAGTCGTTTGTGATCATTAGAACCTGCACAGAGGGAGCACATAACGACTTTAGGATAACATTTTTGACGTGCCTCTCCGAATCACACATGTTATTTTCTTTATCTTCTTCTTATTCTGTATATATGTATATATAGTTTATATTGAATTGTAAAAACTTATTTTTCAGAATTTATTTCGCTTTCAATTTTATTCTATTAAATTAATTTAAAATAATTATTAATCAATTCCCACAACAATCTAAAGTCGTTAGTTTTTTAAAAAAATTATTACGTTCCGTATAAATTCATTTTTTACCATTCTGTTCAATACCCATAATGTAGTAATCAAATACTGTTTCATTGTTTTGTTGTTTTGTTTGACTGGGGTGTTTATTTATTTGATTTCTGAGACACTGCGTTCGGAAAAAAAATATAACTATTTTTTTCACTCTTTCACTCATTTGTAATTTTTCATAATTGAAAACCACTCTCGTTTGCATCAATCTACATAGAAAAGTTACATAATCCTATTGGCAGGAGTAAAATAGCCAACAGGAAAATTTGTGTATTTGACTTGTTTTTTTTTCCTGGAAAAGCAATTAGATCATTGACTTGTAGATATTTTTGAGTGGTATTTTATTATTGTTATAATTCTATTTGTTTATCCGGAGGCTACAGAACTTGTTTGGCTTGAGTGTTTAAATTTGATCTGTATGACATTATTATTGTGTAGTTTTTCTGAGTTATAGAGTGTTTTATACAATTCATGATATTTGTTTAGTTTTATTTTGTTTAAATTGATTTGTATCAAAATCTGTTTTTTTAATTTTTTTTATTTATTTTTAATCTATCCTTAAATAGTTGGTAATTAAATTTACACCTTCAATAACATTAGTATTTGTTTTATTGTTATTACAGATTAAGATACTCTTTTGCTCTCTTATTCTTTAAATATTTAAAATGGCTAATTTAGAAGAAACTGTTAGTGTGAAACCTAAAAAATTTAATGGTAATAATTTTGAAAGATCGCAAAAACAAACAAAATATTGGTTAACCGTGTTAGGTCTTATGTCAGCCATAGAAGATCAGGATTTTGTCGGATCTTGGTTGTCACCCGAACAAATCGAATTTCATTGTTATAACAGAATCCTTAGTGTGTTGTCTGACCATTTATATGATGTGTATCAGTCAATCACCTCGATTGCAAAAGAACTATAGAAAACCTTAGAGGCCGAATATGGAACTGTAGATGCTGATATTGATAGGTTCATTGTCTCTAATTTTAATGGTTATAAAATGAAAGATGACATACTTGTAGGAGACCAAATTCATGAGTTTCAAGAACTACTTAGAAAAGTAGAAAAGAAATGGACAATTTTTAGTTAGGAGTTTAAAATGTCTTGCCTTATCGATAAATTACCTTCATCTTGGAATGACTTTGCTATGCGTCTTAGGCACAAACAAGGAGATCTGTCATTAACTCAATTAATCAATACACTGAGGATGGAAGAGAAGTATAGATTAAATCTAGAAACTAGAAAAGAGAAAATGCCTAAGGTAAATGTGGTGGAGAATGGGAATAAGAATAGTTCCAACAATAGAAATAATTTTCGACCTAAAGGTAAAACTTTCAAGAACAACCTTAAATTTAAATCTAAAGGTCAAAATGGCAAACACCATAATAACAACTACCAAGCCAATGCTAATAATTTTAAGGGACACGGGAGTGGCAAAATGTTGTGCTATGTATGTGGAATTATGCTAAGGATTGCTTTTTTAAGAAGACTGATGAATATAAACCAAGGTTCAACAATAAACAAAGAAATCAAGGTCATAATGCTCAAGTGAATATGATTTTGGAGAAAGAAGAAACTGCCGGATCATCTTTTAGGTATAATCTTGAAATTAATTCTACTTTTGAATATCAAGATTGGTGGTTGGATTCTAGGGCTAATATACATGTGTGTTTTGATTGTGGTTATTTTAAAATTTTCCAGAAATCAAGTGAAGCAAGTGTAACTTTGGGAAATGGATCAATTGCACCAATACTTGGCATTGGAGATATAGATTTGAAAATGACTTCTGGAAAAATCTTAACTTTGAGAGATGTACGATATGTTCCTGAAGTTAGAAGAAATCTTATTAGCGGATCGTGTTTAGTACAGTTAGGTTAAAAAATTGTAATGGAATCGAATAAAATTGTAATTAGTAAAAATGATATTTTTATTGGTAAAGGTTTTGTATGTGATGGTTTATTTAAATTGAATGTATCTTTTGAAGTTAATTATATCTCTCATAGTATTTTGAATATTAAAGTTTGTGATTTGTGGCATAGAAGACTTGGACATGTGAATTTAAGGAAAATTAGGAAAATGATGGATTTAGAATTAGTACCTAAATCATTTATTGATGTTAAACGCAAATGTGAAATATGTGTGTAAGCAAAACAACCTAAGAAACCTTATAAATCTGTACAAAGAAATTCACAACTCTTAGACCTTATACATAGTGACATTTGTGATTCTAATAGACCACTAACTAGAGTAGGAAATAAGTATTTTGTAACCTTTATAGATGATTGTTCTTAGTTTTGTTACTTATTTTTAATTAAAACCAAAGATGAAGTGTTTAGTAAATTTAAATTTTATAAAATTGAAGTAGAAAATCAATTAGAAAGAAAGACGAAACTTAGATCTGATAGAGGAGGCGAATATAATGTAGGTACCCTCAATACTTTTTGTGAAGAACATGGAATTATTCATGAAGTAACCCCACCTTATTCTCCACAATCTAATGGGATAGCTGAAAGGAAAAATAGAACTTTAATGGATATGATAAATGCAATGCTTATTAGTTCTGGTTTACCAGAGAGCTTGTGGGAGGAAGCGATACTCATTGCTTGTGTTATATTAAATAGAGTAATTGTGAATGATAATAATAAAACACCGTATGAAATCTGGAAAAAATGAGTACCTAATCTTAAAATGTTGAAGGTATGGGGGTGTTTAGCAAAAGTAGCAATTCCAGAACCTAAACGTAAGAAAATAGGACCTAAAACTGTTGATACCGTTTTCTTAGGATATGCTCAAAATAGTAGTGCTAATAGATTTCTGGTAATAAGTTCTGAAATTAGTGAAATTACTAATAATACAATAATTGAATCTCGTGAAGCTACATTTTTTGAAGATATTTTTCCATATAAAACTAGGATATCAAATCAGGTTGTAAATAGAACTTCTAGTACTAGTACTAGTGTTATTCCTTTGAGAGATGATTCTTAACATCTAGATATAGAACCTAGGAGTAAGAGAACTAGAATAGAGAAAACCTTTGGAGATGATTTTTATACTTTTTTAATTGAAGGAGAACCAAATACTTTTATAGAAGCTATGTCGTCTTTAGATGCACCTTTTTGGAAGGAAGCCGTTAATAGTGAGTTTGAATCTATACTTCAAAATAATACTTGGGAGTTGACTAATCTACCTCCTGGAAGTAAAGCTATCGGTTGCAAATGGGTATTTAAAAAGAAATTAAAACTTGATGGGAGTATAGATAAATATAATGCAAGATTAGTAGCCAAGGGATTTACACAAAAGAAAGGAATAGATTATTTCGATACCTATTTACCTGTTTCTAGGATTACAACCATTAGAGTCTTAATTGCTGTAGCATCCATTTATAATTTAGAAATTCATCAAATGGACGTTAAATCTGCTTTTTTGAATGGAGATTTAGATGAAAAAATTTATATGAAGCAACCTGAAGGTTTTGTGGTCAAAGGACAAGGACATAAAATTTGCAAGTTGGTTAAATCTTTGTATGGACTTAAGCAAGCTCCTAAACAGTGGCATGAAAAGTTTGATAAGATAATTCTAGAATTTGATTTTAAGATCAATGAACATGATAGATGTGTATACTATAAAGAAGATAATGGAGAATGTATTATTTTGTGTTTATATGTTGATGATATCTTGTTATTTGGACAAATTTAGAGAAAATTAAAAATATGAAATCTTATTTTTCTTCAAAATTTGATATGAAAGATTTAGGAGAAGCTTATATAATTTTGGGTATGAAATTAGAGAAAACAACCAAAGGTATTACATTGAATCAATCTAGAATCCTAGAGAAAATGTTAAAAAAGTTTGATTATTATAATCTCAAACCTGTTTCAACTCCTTTTGATCCTAGCATGAATTTGAAGAAAAATAATGGTGTACTTGTATCTCAACTTAGATATTCTCAAATTGTTGGATCATTTCTCCATATTGCTAATAAGACTAGACCTGATATTGCCTATGCTATTGGGAGATTAAGTAGACATACCTATAATCCTAGTAAAGATCATTGGATTGCTGTGGAAAGAGTATTTAAATATCTAAGAGGAACTCTAGATTATTCACTCTGCTTTAGTGGTTTTCCTAATGTGGTAGAAGGTTATAGCGATGCTAATTGGATAACAGATAACTTAGATGTTAAGTCTACTACTAGGTATATATTTATGTTAGGTGGAGTAGCAATATCTTGGGGTTCTAAAAAACAAACCGTTATCTCTAGACGTACAACAGAATCAGAACTTATAGCCTTAGATACTACGTGTATTGAAGCTGAGTGGATTAAAAATTTACTTCTTGATATTTCACTTGTGGAAAATCCTATACTTGCGATTTCCATACATTGTGACAATAGAGCTGTAATAGAACTTGTGAGACAAGCACATACTAATAAAAAGATGAATAGGCATATGCAAGTGAGGTATAAATCTATAAAAAGTTTGGTGAATAAAAATGTTGTATCTTTGAATTTTGTGAAAGCTGAAAGAATATTGCTGATTAGTTAACAAAAGGTTTATCTAAGAGTGTAGTCTTAGATTTGTCGAGGGGGATGGGTCTAAGCCCATAAGGAGTCAACTAAGGAAGTAACCCGACTTCTGTGATTGGAGATCGCATGAAGGAAGTTCAATGGGTAGGAACAATCCTTATAGTGTGACTCGTATTTGTAGACACTCCTTTTTCGACCGCCCTTAAGACTTGGGCGCTACTGATGGTCTACTTGGTGGTGAAAGATGTGTAGAGCAAAAGTTTGATTTCTTCGGCAAGAGGAGAGTCAAATCCCAACCTCACACCCCATTTTGGACCAAAGCTATTTTGAATGATTTTTAGACCTTAAAACCCTCTCTTTCAAAATATTTTTAAAATAAAGTTCTTACGATGTTCCGTGGCTCGCATTTTGTCAAATGTTGCGCTTTTCAGTAAACCGAGCAAGGACAAAGTGGAAATGAAAGAAAGAGATGTGAAATCTCTGAAAAATCTTTCAAAACACCTTGCTTAGGGGTTTGGAGTTGAAGAAAATTGCAGAAGAGGGAGGAAACCTAGTTAAAGAAGAAGATGGGCATGAACCGTTAAGAGAGAGTCGGGCAACCCTCGCTAAATCAGGCCTATCCTTTTGAATACTTGGATTTCAGATATGAGGCCAAAGCTTTCTTCTGGGACTTCATTTTTCACTTAAGAATCTCCTAAAGACGAGTCCGGATAGGGGAGATATGATTGGTTGAAGTCGGGCATCATTCCGGTTGGATTGAAACTGAGCAGCCTTCACTAAAAGAGAGATATCTCTTAGAACACATGGAATTTTGAGGTGAGGCTTCCAAATTTGGCAAAAAAGACTTCCGGGGCTACAGTTTAGGCTCAAGAATGACCTGAAAAGTAGTCCAGATGAAGGAATTAGGCTTGCTTCAAGTTAGGGACTAGCATTGATTTTTTCCATCGGCCTCTATGGAATTGCATCGGCCATAATTGGAGCTCAATAGCTATAAGTTGGCCAAAAGTGAACCTTATCGGCCAAAATGATGGCCGGTAGGCACCAAAGATGGCCGGTCGGCCAGAAGTGTCCAGAAAGCCTAGAATTGACAGATATTTCTCCTCCAGCTGTTGTATACAGCATCAGATATTTCCAATTGAGATATTTTCGACCAAACTTGATATTTTGCTATATAATGAAGCCTTATATCTCATAGTCAAGGGGGAGAAATTTTAGAGGACATTTTTGGCAAAAGGTTTGGGAGCTTCTCAGACTAGAACCTCTCTCTCTACAATCCTCTCTTGAGCATTTGTGCTAGAAGGCTTGCATACAGCCAGCTTCAACCCATCAACCCTTGAAAAGAGTTGATCACCATTGGCTTGAGGTCCCTTGGAACCTATTTTTGGGCTAATTGAAGGTTGTTTGGCCCAGATTTTGGCTGGTTTTGCTGCTGTCCTTCAAGGTTCTTCAAGGGTAAACACTTGCTCCTTTAAACCTTTGCTTCGCATGCTTGTTTTACCACCTTTGTAAACTGTTTTTGGCTTGGTTTTGAACTAAAAAAAACTCTGTTTTTCAGTCCTAAAAGTGATGGTTTAGGCCTATTTTGTGTTAGGGGGTTGTCTCTCCCTTTTGTTCCTTAGCTTGTATAGCTTTTGAGCCATCTTCTAAGGCCTTTCAAAACAAATTTTCGTGGCCTTTTAATCACTGAAATCCAGAAGATTTTTAGTAGTAAAAACCCTATTTTGAGGTCCCAAATGGGTGGGGGTTGTGCCCCCTCTTCTTCTCTTGTTTGTATGTCTTATTGGCCTATCAAATGAGCATGTGTTTCTACCATTTTGAGGCTTAGTTCAAGCACTTTTTTGTGACTTTTAGGACTTTCCTTAATTCTGTCCATGGCTGGTTTAGTCACCTATGTATGCTTTATACACTTGTAGTGTAATTCTTGCAAACTAGCCTTATATGCCTCATGAAGTAGCATGTCTGTTAAGCATGTATGGGTTCCATTTCAGCATATTTTTGGTCATTATTTAGCATGTTATAACTTTGTCTAAAGTTGGTTTGATAGCCTCTTGCATGCTTCATGCACTTGTGGTGCAATTCCATTCACTAGCCTAATATGCATCATGCTTTTGACCATCTTTGTAGCATGCTTTTGGCTCTACTCAAGGAAGCTTTTGTTCATGTTTTAGCATACTTAAGCTCTGATTCATGTTGTTTTGGTCATGCATGCCATGCTTTGTATAGCCATAGTGCATTCTTGCTTGTTAGCTTTGAATTTCATGGCCTCTAGTATGGCTTACTTGAGGTGTTTGCATGCTTTGGTCTTATTTCAACCATGATTTCAGTATGAATAGTGTGGCCATACTCTCTCATGCTTCACTATTTCTAAGCTTTTGGTGAGTCATGCTTTATGCCTTAAGTATGAGTCTATATGCATGCTTTATTGCCTAGGCTTTTGGAATGCCATATCAATGGGTTTTTGGTCCTATTTTGACATGCCATAACTCTAATTTTTGTGGGTGAAGTCATCTCATGCTTGGTTTTGGTAGGTGTAGTGCAATTCTCTTCATTGGCCTTGTATGCGTCATGTTTTGTGCCTTCCATTCTAGCATGAGTTAGCCCTATTCAAGCATGTTTCTAGCCTTGTTTTGACCTGCCTTGGGACTGTTTTGAGTCACCTTCGACCTTTAGGGCCTACTTGATATGGCCATGGTGTAAGTGTTTTGCTAGCCTTAAGCTTTGGGCACCGTAGCATGCTTCATTTGTATCATGTATATGATTTGGCATCATTTCACATGACATTTCAGAGCATGTAGCATTTCCATGTTCCCATTTCATTCACCCTTTGAGTGCCTCTAAGGGTTGTGCATTTGTTACCTTGTTTGTGGCTTAGTATGTATGCATGCATGCTTAGGCATTTGTGCCTCAATCTTAGCATATTTTGGTCTTTGTTCAGACCTATTTGAACTCTGTCCATGATTGGTTCATGCCTTTGTACCATGTATTGCATGCCTCCTTTGTAGTCCTCTTTGGTAGCTTTATGCTTTAAGGACCCTAGCACGCCATGCTTGTATTGATTGAATGATTTGGCATCATTTCATCCCTTATTTCAGTGCTTATAGTGTTGCTACACTCTTACATTTGTCACTCCTTGAGCACTTTTGAGAGTTATGCTTTTATGCTTAGTTGGTGGGCTAGAGCATGTGCATGCATTATCTTGCATTTCATGCCATCATTTCAACATTTTGGCCACTGATTTGGGCATGATTGAGGTCTGTCTATTTTAGTTTAAGTCCATTTTGCATGTTGTTGCATGCTTGGTACATTGCATGTTTGCATGTTTAGGTTGCATTGCATTTTGCATGCTTGTTACATTAGCTTTGTTTGCATGCTTAGGTTGCATTGCATTGAGTTTGCATGCCATTAGCTTTGTTAAGTTCTGCATACATTGCATTGTGTTTGGTTTGGGGTGTTAAGCCGAACACAAGGAACGAGGGATGTTTCATATTTGAAGTGATGAAATGTGTCTCAATTCTCGGTTGCCGACCCTCTTGATCATGCATGATAGAGGTCAAGGCATTTATGTGTTTTTGTGCATTCATGTGACATTGATTTGTGCAACTCGGCCTCTTTGGCCATCATGCATTGGAATGCGTGATTGATAGCTTGAGAGTTGAGTACTACACTCTTTTGAGTTTCAAACATGATAAGGGGTGTGGTTGCACACACATTTTCCTGCAAATACATTGCCATGCCTCTGTTTGTGCTTTGTTGCAGCAAAAAGGAGAGTTTGCAGGAAGAGATGGCCGATCGGCTATCTAGTGTGCCGATCGGCTATAAATATTTGGCCAATAGATTCAAAATTGGTCGATGAGCATTAGCTTCTGGCCGATGGCCATACTTCTTAGCCGATGACCTCTCAGGATATCCATGAGGTGGTTCAGAGGCATTGCAGAAGCTGGCATAGTTTTCAGAGGAGCATAAGTGTGCAAACAGAGGCAACATAGGGCATGGCAACGGATTTTTGAGCGAAGCCGATCGAGCATGCATTTGTCCCTCTTCTCGAGGCCGCTTTAACTATTTTTGTAACTTAATTAATTTGCTTAATTAGTTAAGAGTTTTGTAATAATTAATTAGCTAGGGTAGTTAATTAATTAGTTAATTTGTATTATTTATTCGGACTCTCCGTCGAGAGGGCGAATTTTGTAATGAGTGTGCGTGAGTGTGTAAATGTCTTCCAACCCCACGTCTTTCTCCCTTTTTCTTAACCGCTTACGATGGTTAGTTATAGGTCATATTTTAATTAGCATCCTTATGCTATTCATGTTTGCATCATTCATCTGTATTACATGCACCGGGCTCGGCGCATCATACAAACTGCATTGTATCTTAATACATTTACTTGAATATGTGTTCAACAGCATGTCATCAAGTTGCATTTCACATGACATCTTAGAATAGCCGAGCCTATTTCTAGTTGCATTTTGCATGTGTTGCATTAGCTATCTTAACATAAACTAGGATCATGCATGATTTCTAACTAGTTGTTGTTTTTGGCTCGGAGTACTAGATAAGCTTTTATGCTTTAGTATCCTTGCATGGGTGTGAGTGTTGCCATAATAGCACGCTTGCCATGAGACTAACTACTTATATGATTAACTACATGAGTGCCTGTGGGTGACGATTGGATTACTTGAATTGGAACAATTCATCGAAATGTGAGTTTCAAGCTCACTTGAGGGTGGCAAAATCATGTTTTCTTAAGCCCACTTGAGGGTGGCAAATCACGTCTTAGCCTACTTGCTAGTAGCACCTTCAAACCATTTTCAAACAAACAAATATGAGATATTTTGTTCCAACTTAGGCAATCTGGTCTATACTTGTGTGTGGTGCGTATCACATAGTAATTCTAGGCAAATAACCGGAATAAGAACACATGTATTTTCAAAAACAAGATATCATGCTTAGTACAGGCCGATCTTTGATCAGGCGAGCGGGGGTGCTCATTACATGACATTCCCCTCTCGTACCCAAGTTCTCGAGCTGAGGCAACTTTGGTGATGACGGACATGTAGCCTTAGGCACGAGTCAGGGTTTCCTAAATTCCCCCAAAATAAAATATTTAGGTGGCGACTCTGTATCTGGCAAAGCAGTCCATGTTTGGCACTTCTTTACAAAAATCAGTTTTCCAAAATAATTTACCGGATTTGGACTCTTTGGTGATTTATTGGTCTCGCATTGTACTTTGCAGGATTAGATTCAGAACTGTGACATTTGAGTCCGAACTGTAGTATACTAATGAACCAAACGGATTTTCGCGCCATCTTGCGCGCGGAGCCGTGACGTTTGGGCCCGTCTACAATATTCTAGCACTTTAAAGAAGGAGACTTTATCAAATTTATTATTTATATTCTCCTGCTCATCCCTAAGATATTAGTGCTGATGTAAATATGATGGTTAAGGAAGAGTTTTTACTCTAAATGAATCCGAAGCGGGCATACTCTCGCAAGATAGACATCCGTCACTTCTAACTTTGGAGGATTCACCTAAGTGAGAGCATCGTGAAGCCACGACTGTGGAAATAGGGCTATTTCCTAAAACTCTCATGAGAATCAAGATTGAGCACATGGTTGCTAATAGTACTAACTCGCGCCACAGTTATGTTTCATACCATATGTGTGACATGTTGAATTCTGGTAAAAGGGATTTAGTTCAAGACCTAGTTCACTAAGATTCTTTCAGAATGAAACCGTTAACACTAAGTGAGGTTCAAGTTTGAAAAACACCTACACCCATTGTATGGTTTTAAAGTTACCTATATTTTTATTATGTTTTTTATTTTATTTTATTTATTTGACGGTTTTACAAAGTTTTGAATCTTGTGAGGGATTGTTGGAGATTTCCTAAAGCTTCAAAACTTTATTTATTTTATTTTATTTTGTTATTATTATTTGTATTTATTTATTTATTTTAATATTATTATTTGTTTGAATTTTTTAAACTTGTATTTGTTTTCAAAATGAATGGATGTGTCTGTTCCCAATAGACATCAAGGAGGCTATTTAAAAGATGACTCTTACTCAGAAAAGTAACGTATTCTGATTACATACTCTTTCTCTTCTTGGCTATATCTTCCATATTTCTGGGCTACTGAAACAGACTTGGCAAATTCTTCTAGTACAGCTGTGCATTGTGTCAGATTCCTGTGAATTCTTGGGTTGTATCTTGGAGTCGTTTGTGATCATTAGAACCTGCACGGAAGGAGCACATAACGACTTTAGGACAGCGTCTTTGACGTGCCTCTCCGAATCACACATGCTATTTTCTTTATCTTCTTCTTATTCTGTATATATGTATATATAGTTTATATTGAATTGTAAAAACCTATTTTTTAGAATCTATTTTGCTTTCAATTTTATTCTATTAAATTGATTTAAAATAATTATTAGTTAATTCCCATAGCATATATATACCTGATCACCAAGCTTGATGATCTATATATGAAAAAGTATCCTAGAGAATATATCATACATCCAATAGATCATCAAGTCCGGTGATCATGTATATATATATATGTATGTACAGGTGTAGGTGCAAATACAGATAAAGGCCACATTTTGGTTTTCTACAGCTCATGCTTTCAATTTTCATATATTTTTCATTGCCTTCCCAACTGTTAGGAACACACTTGTATATATAATGCAACAACACATGGAGAAAAGTCTCCTCCCCTAACCTATCACATTCATATTCATTTAACTTGTGTCTTGGAGTGAGAATAAAAGGTAATAAATATAATTATATATATGTAACATTTTTTTTGACATTGTCCTATAATATTTATTATATAAAATGTTAACTGATATTTTTTTAGGAATATTGTTAATAAATAAGAAAAAAAAAACTAAAAAATAAGGTTTTGTTTAGAAATTGACTTTTTTTTAGTGATTTTTTAGTTTTATTTTTTTTGAGATGATTTTTTTTTTTTAAAAAAAAAAATTAGTGTGTTTAAAAATATATTCTTTTAATTGTATCAATAATCATAAATTACTAAAATATTTTTTTTACAAGTAATTTTTTGACATTTTTAATTTCTTTTAAGTGAAAAAATCAAGTTGCCACAGTTTTGATCAATTTTAATATTATATTTTCATGAAATTAATTTTTTTTATTTAAAATCACTACGTTTACATAAATTTTATTTTTTAATATATTCTAATGACACTTATAAGTCTTCGTTTGACATTGATTTTTTTAGTTGATTTTTTTGTGTTGAGACTTTTTTAGTATGACTTTGTTAGCCTCGTTTGGTTTGACTTTTTTAATTTTTGTGAAAAAAAATATAATAATTATGATTTAAATATAGTATTTTATCTTATTAATTTATATAATTAATTTTATCTTTATATATGTATATATATATTTTAGCAAAAAATCTAAAACCGAAGGAATCTTCACTATCAACATAAATGTGATGCTGTTATCGTAAGGGGTACTTACGTGTAGGTCCCATTAACTAGACTTATTTACTTACAGGTCCTAACTAATAAATTTAACACTATAAAAATAAAAGATTGATAAATTTATCACTATAAATTTATTCATAAAAATAAAGAGACTGATAAATTTATCACTATAAATTAGTTCTACTCCACATATTTCTTATGTTAAAACCCAAATTACCCATTACCAAACCCTGATCAGACAAGTTAACCGCCGCATTACCCGTCTTAAATCAACCAGACTTACTACTAAACGAGCTCAATACATCAATCATCAACAGTTACAAGCTCGACGTGTTTTACGTCATAATTACTACAATGATTTGTTCTATTACCAAAATTATTTAGATCTTCTTTCTAGTTGCTAATCTTTGTTCCCTATTTCACAGATGTCTCGCCCAAGGCCTCCTTCAAAGGCTTTGGTTCCCTCTTCTGGTTCCAGTAAACCTAATCAACTCATAGTTCCTCCTCCTTTGCAGTCAGTTCATCCATCCAAATCTATTGACCTAATTAACCGGTACCATACTCTTGGTACTATTCACCGTCCTGATTATTCATCTGCATTGGCTAATGATCCTTTTGCCTCTAGCCAATCCGTTTCAGTTACTCCACTTCCAATCAACCAAGTTCGCCCTTCTCGAACTGAGTACACCAAATCACATGTTACAAACCTGTTCTACAAAGAACCTAGTCACCCTAGAAGTCAAACCATTAATGAAATTGCTTAATTCCATTTTGGCTCTGGATGTCATTTCATTTCTTCACCTCCAGAGAAAAATCTCTCCTATTACAAAGATATCCTGCTCAACCATCATTCCATCTTGATTAAACCCATTCAGGATCGAACTTATGCTTACAAGATCCTATACCATTCACTCTACATTCATAATATTGTCTCTCTTGCAGAATGGGGAAATCCTAATCTGCTTCGAGATTTACCTGGTCACTCTATTCAATATAATTATCATGATTATGTTGATGCTTGGTTCAAATTGTTCTTGTACCAAAATGAGTCTTTCAGTCACTCCTGGTTTATTTCCTTTGATCAAAAATTCAAATCCGAGTTACCAACCTGGTTTGTGAGATGGTGGACACATTATGGCGCCATTTCAGAAATTCTCCCCAGTTCCCTCAATGAAACAATTGCTTATTTTGCTACTGTTTACCTATTTACTGCTCATCAAAAACAATTTCCTATATTACTCAATTTTATATCTAAATACAAAATCCCTTGGATATTCAAATGGCATTATGGGATTGTTGATAACATAATTATCCGCCAACACTCAGTCAAATGGTGGGCTAAGTTCAATGTGCCCCGAATTATTGAAATTGTTCATGAGGAATTTCCTCCAGATCAATGTGCTCCAACTCCTGCCAAAATCAAAGCCCAGCAGAACCCAACTGCTGCAATCAGTCAAGGAAGTCAGCCCAGTCTTCCCCCAGTCAATCTTGGAAGCCCCTCTTCTAGTGGCTCCAAGCCCAGATCATCCAAATCCAAATCCAAGGGAAAGTCCAAAGTTCCTACAATTCCGGACCAGCCCAAGGATCATTCAAGGCCCAAGTCAAAATCCAAATCAAAGGCTAAGCCCATTTCACCTCCTGCTCAGCCCAAAGCTAAATCCAAAGTCAAGTCCAAGCCCTCCCGTGATGAAATGTTCCAGATGGCTCGGCAACTTGTGGATCGAGCTCAGGCCCAATCAACCAGTTCAGATGATTCAGAAGAAGGTTCAGACAGTTCAGCTCAATCTTCTGAAGGATCAACTACTCAATCCATTCCATATGGACGACCCGAGTTTCAAGATGCTCAGGATCCATATGCCTAATCAACTTAGGATTCTTTATAAATACAAAAATGGCTTCAATCAATACTCTTTTGAGAAAAGCTGCCAATTTGTATTTATTCTGATTCCTTTATTCACATGCTCCACCGAAAGTGATGAATAGTAAAAGCTACTGTTCACTTTTCTTGTTCACATCACTATTTGGTCAATCAACTTTGTTAAAATTTGCTCAACTGTTCAATCAATCAGCCGAAAGCAACCGATAGCCCTGCCCAGTCTCCAATGCTGCCAGCTGCCTTCAGATAGTTCACATGCTGCATAGTTAATTTTATTCTATATATTGTAATTCATTGTAATCACTCAAGGACTTCAACTTTCAATTTTCTTCAACCCTTTAGGTGGTAAGGAAACCAGAGTGCTCTGAGTGAGGTTTACATTTCCCCGTTCTGTTCAACCTAATTAAAAGATCCTTGCAGGTTACAACAATTGTAAGTGCAAGTTATTTTCTGTATTTAATTTAATTTAATTAAATGTTTTGAAATATATTTTGGTTTGTGCAATTATATTACTGTCGCGGTTTAATTTGGTTCATCTTTGATTTCGTAATCCATCTCCTTCATTGTTGTTGCTGCTTCCGCGTTCATGGTATCAGAGCCATTTGTATGTTGTATCCTGTTTCTACCTGTTTAGTTTCTTCTGATTAATCATTTCCTATTGTTTATTTGCTTAATCTAGTTTTCAATTCCATCTTAATCACCCACGAGATCAGTCTGTTATCCACCTGGCTTACATCACCCACTTCCATTTCCTGTCCGGAGTAAGTCCTTAGAGTTAGGCAGTGTGGACATTTAGGATAGGGTTTGTATTAAACCAATTTGTTCTGTGATAACTTGACAAGAATAGGGTATGTATTAAGATAATTGTAAAACTGATTAATTAAACAGAACAATGAGTCGATTATTTAGAAGTAACTCATCAGTCAGTTCTAGGTCAACTACTTTGCCTCCCATACCTAATCACGGTTTAGTAATTAATGAAGAAGATGTTGAAATACAAAATGATCCAATTAATGTAGACTAGAATATACCAAAATTACCAATCAAAGAAATTTATAAAACTTCTTTTGTACAGAATACTTTTAAATTCACTTTGCATGTTAAAACTATGGAACAAGTTTATGCTTTGGAAAAACCCAAGGAAACCTGTCAATTATTTGATTTACAACTCATTAAAAGATATTTAAAAAATGATTACAATTTTATTCATATAGGATTAATTCAAGTTGGTATTAAACCATTAACTCCACAAGGTAAAAATACTTCTGCTTTATTATGTTTACGAGATGCTCGATTCCTTAACTACAATGATAGTCTAATGGGTATGATGGAAACTGGTCTTCATAAAGGTCCAGTACATTTCAATTGTTTTCCTGATTTTACACTTAGTTTAAAAGATCCAAATATTTTACATGCTTTAACATTAAATATTCAATTACATGGTTCATTTACTAACATGATGACTAAAACTCATAATATTGCTTTAATTTATCGTGTTCACTATAAATGTATGAAAACTAATTTAAATGTTCATGCTTTACATAAATCGCCTAAAGATAAAACTCTATTAATACAAAGTAGTAGTACTGATTCACATATTAATGTTCCCCAAATGATTGAATGGAAAAATGTCTATTTACCTCATGAATGGATTACTGTTAATGAACATTACAAACATAATCAACAACAATCATCTATAACGGATATCCAAGATATTCAACAATTTAATGATGGTTCAGTTCATATTAAATTCAATCGTAGTCAATCCTCTAGACATAGTACATCTAGTGTCCCTACTGAGATTGAAACTGAAGATGAAATATTTAGTACTCCCTTATTCAGAAAAAACAGTCAAATACATTTCGGCCCAAATATTGGTCCGTCCACAAACAATAAACTAAAAGGAATTGATAATTCTACAACTTCTGATTAGTAAACTGTTTATTCAACCCATACTCATTTCTCAAGAAAAGCGTTAATTCAACTAATTCTCCAACTCAAACCGATATGGAAGAATTCACACCGCTTTATTAATCCTCAATTATTAACAATCAACAAAGAATTTATTCCCAATCTTGAAAACTTACTTATTGATTTCAAATCAAAAGCTAATCGCACTCAGCGACATGCTTATTATGCTAAATATACTTCTACTCAAATGTCCCACATTTCCCAGGAATGGTATGATTTTATGGTTCAATATGGTTTTGAATTACCTCTGTTGGAATATGTTGATAAATATTACAAACAATTAAATACAATTACAAAACATAAATGGAAAACTTCTGCTACCACTACAGTTAGCTCTAGTCATCCTCCATTAGAGAAAATTATCCTTAATCAACAAGGAACTGAAATTCCTGCTTCACCTTTTAAATTACCTGGAAATGATAATGAAATTAAAAAAGTCGTTGAACAAAATAATTATACAAATCAATGTTTAAACACTATTGGTAAACAATTAGATAAGATAGAAACCAATTTAGAATCTATTCCCAGTTCATCTAATAAACAACCTTTAGATGCACCTTTATTAAACCTACCCACTAATCGTTCCAAAAGGACTAGTTTAGTTACCAATGACCAATCATCTACTGTCCAAGCTATTAAAAAATTATTTAACAAATTATCTACCACTGATACTCCTTTACCTTCTAAGGATAAAGGTATTACTGTTCTAAATCAACAATTTGATATTGATCCTAATTCTACTCCATCCGACACCGATAATGAGATAAATCAATTAGCTCAACAATTCCAAGTTACAAAAATCCATTATCCAAAAGTTAATCCCCAAACTACTAAGAATTGGTATAATAAACCTACTCCTGTCGATTTACAATTTGAAGAAAATAATATTAATAATCAATTTTACATTTACGCTAAAAATTATACGAATGGAATATTGATGGTCTAAGTGAAGATCAAATCCTTCAAAAATTAAATCATTTATCTATGGTCTCCAACAGTTATCTCTCCAACTATCCCCAATATACTCAACCTGAAATTGTTACTTTAATCACTACTGGCTTTACTTGTATGCTCAAATCCTGGTGGGAAAAATACTTAACTGAAGATCAACGAGAATCCATAATTTATGCTAATCAAACTGATGATCAAGGATTACCTATTTTTGATGAAACTTTAGACTGCTGTCATCCTGATGGTATTAATCAATTAATCTATACTATTGTTCGCCATTTCATTGGTACCCCAACTAATATTTATTCTCGCATACATGATCAACTTAGTAATCTTACATGTCCAACATTAAGTGACTTTAGATGGTATAAAGATGTCTTTACCTCTAGAGTTATGTTAAGAGAAGATTATACAAAATCATTTTGGAAAGAAAAATTCATTAATGGGTTACTAGTTTATTTGCTCACAAAATTCGAGATGTTCTTAGTCAACCTACTGGCGTTATTGAATATGATAATTTAACATATGGTGATATAATAAGCACTATTCAAAAAGAAGGTTTAAAAATGTGTATTGATTTAAAACTTAGTCAAAAAGCTTCTAAAGATAAACATAAAGCTAAATATGAATTAGGCAATTTTTGTGAACAATATGGATTACCTCCAGTTGCACCCTCTCGTAGGAAATCACATAAAAATTCAAAACATAGAAATTATAAATCCAAGTATTATAATAAATATAAGAAGCCTTATTCACCTTCTAAATCTAATGACAAATTTTATGCTAAACCTAAAAAGAAATATCATAAATCTAAATCACATCCAAAATCTAATCAGGATATTACCTGTTATAATTGTGGTCAAAAAGGTCATTATGCTAATAAATGCAAAGAAAAACAAAAACTCAAAGATAGAGTTAGCCAACTCCAAATTAATGAAGAATCCAAAATTCAATTATTTGAAATCTTACAATTAAATCAATCTGATAATGATTCCTCTTCTGTTCCTCCATCTACATCCAGTTCCCCTTCTGATAATGATCAATCTGATTCTGCTAACCAACATAATCAAATTACCTTCGGATGCACGATATTTGTTGTAAACTGTTAAACAAATCTGTTCTAACCAAACATACTCAAGAAGAATCTGCTTTAATTGATTTAATTAGTAAATTGGATGATCCCCAATTGAAACAACAATATATTGATAAATTAAGAAATTTATTACTTCAAAAAGACACTAAACCTAAGTTTAATAAACCTATTATTAGTTTATCTAAAACTTTAGAAAAATTTAAAAATAAAACTAAAGAAGTAACACTTCAAGATTTACAATCTGAAATTAATCACATTAAACAAACTATCCGAGATCTCCAAAATAAAGATAATAAATTAGAAAATGAAATCATTAATATTAAACTTAAACAAAACTGAAATGATTTTCGACCTAATCCAAAATCACCTTAGGCATCTGAACACCATTCTAATGCTGAATCTGATCACACAAATCCCGATAAACTCATCTTTGATAATCGATCCCAAGCTACTAACCTTGAAGATAAAAGATTAAATTTACTTAATAAAATTTTTATGCAAAAATGGTATTCACGAATAAAAATCATAGTTGAAGACTTTGAAGTAGATTTGGTTGCATTAATTGATACTGGTGCGGATTTAAATTGTATTCAAGAAGGATTACTTCCTACTAAATATTATCACAAATGTCAAGAGAAATTAACCTCTGCTAATGGTAGTAAAATGCATATTAAATATAAATTACCTAAAGTACATGTTTGCCAAAATAATGTTTGTTTCAAAACTACATTTGTTTTAGTTAAAAATATGGTGATAGAATTATTTTAGGTACACCCTTCATTTCATTATTATATCCATTTACTACTTCCTTTGAAGAATTACTACTCATGTTTTAGGACATCCTGTCACATTTAAATTCTTGTTTCCACCTGAACCATTAGAATTAAATCAATTACAAGATTGTTCTATTACTCATACTATTAATCGATTAACTCGACATATTAATTTTCTTAAAGAAGAAATTAATTACAAAAGAATTGATCAACAATTAACTGATCCAGTTCTCATTTTTCAAATTAATGATTTTAAATTAAAACTTGAATCAACTATTTGCTCATCTTTACCTACTGCCTTTTGACATAGGAAAAAGCATGTAGTTACATTACCATATATTAAAGGCTTTAATGAAAAGCAAATTCCTACTAAATCCCGACCTATTCAAATGAATCATGACTTATTAGAAATGTGTAAAAAAGAAATTAATGAATTATTAAAAAATAGAATAATTAGTCCAAGTAAATCACCATGGTCTTGTCCTGCTTTTTATGTTAATAAAAATGCTGAATTGGAACGAGATGTTCCTCGCCTAGTTATTAATTACAAACCATTAAATGCTGTTCTTGAATGGATTCGATATCCTATTCCTAATAAAAAAGATTTAATTAAAAGACTTAATCAAGCTGTTATTTTCAGTAAATTTGATTTAAAAAGTGGTTTTTGGCAAATCCAAATTCACCCTAAAGATCGATATAAAACTGCATTTAATACACCTTTTGGGCAATATGAATGGAATGTTATGCCATTTGATTTAAAAATGCTCCCAGTGAATTTCAACACATAATGAATGACATATTTAACCCCTTTAGTCATTTTTCCATTGTTTATATTGATGACATATTAATTTTTTCTAACTCAATTAGTGCACATTGGAAACATTTAACTGCATTCTTTTATACAATTAAAAGTCATGGTCTCGTCATATCTGCTCCTAAGATTAAACTATTTCAAACTAAAGTTAGGTTTTTAGGATATGATATTTATCATAATACTATTCTTCCTATTAGCCGCTCTATTGAATTTGCGTCTAAGTTTCCTGATGAAATTCTTGATAAAACTCAATTACAACGGTTCTTAGGTTCCCTCAATTACATTGCTGACTTCTATCAAGACCTTAGGAAAATCTGTCAACCTCTGTTTGATAAGTTAAAAGATAATCCTCCTCCTTGGTCTTCTACTCATACTGCTATTGTTCAACAAGTTAAAAAATATGTTAAATCTCTTCCTTGTCTTGGTATTCCTACTGAGAATTCATTCAAAATCATTCAAACCGATGCTTCTGATATTGGTTATGGTGGTATTCTGCTCCAGCAAGTTACTCCTCAGTCACCTGAACAAATTGTTCGTTTTCATTCTGGTGTCTGGAATACTGCACAATTAAATTATAGTACTATTAAAAAAGAAATTTTATCTACTGTTTTATGCATTCAAAAATTTCAAGATGATATTTTAAATCAAAAATTTTTACTTCGTGTTGATTGCAAATCTGCTAAATATGTTTTCGAAAAAGATGTTCAAAATCTTGCTAGTAAACAAATTTTTGCCCGTTGGCAATCTATTTTAAGTATTTTTGATTTTGACATTACTTACATACCTGGTTGTCAAAATTCCCTTCCTGATTTTCTTACCCAGGAATTTTTACAGGGGGGTAAGGGATGAGTGCTACTCCACATATTTCTTATGTTAAAACCCAAATTACCCATTACCAAACCTTGATCAGACAAGTTAACCGCCGCATTACTCGTCTTAAATCAACCAGACTTACTACTAAACGAGCTCAATACATCAATCATCAACAGTTACAAGCTCGACGTGTTTTACGTCATAATTACTACAATGATTTGTTCTATTACCATAATTATTTAGATCTTCTTTCTGATTGCTAATCTTTGTTCCCTATTTCACAGATGTCTCGCCCAAGGCCTCCTTCAAAGGCTTTGGTTCCCTCTTCTGGTTCCAGTAAACCTAATCAACTCATAGTTCCTCCTCCTTTGGAGTCAATTCATCCATCCAAATCTATTGACCTAATTAACCGGTATCATACTCTTGGTACTATTCACCGTCCTGATTATTCATCTGCATTGGCTAATGATCCTTTTGCCTCTAGCCAATCCGTTTCAATTACTCCACTTCCAATCAACCAAGTTCGCCCTTCTCGAACTGAGTACACCAAATCACATGTTACAAACCTGTTCTACAAAGAACCTAGTCACCCAAGAAGTCAAACCATTAATGAAATTGCTCAATTCCATTTTGGCTCTGGATGTCATTTCATTTCTTCACCTCCAGAGAAAAATCTCTCATATTACAAAGATATCCTGCTCAACCATCATTCCATCTTGATTAAACCCATTCAGAATCGAACTTATGCTTACAAGATCCTATACCATTCACTCTACATTCATAATATTGTCTCTCTTGCAGAATGGGGAAATCCTAATCTGCTTCGAGATTTACCTGGTCACTCTATTCAATATAATTATCATGATTATGTTGATGCTTGGTTCAAATTGTTGTACCAAAATGAGTCTTTCAGTCACTCTTGGTTTATTTCCTTTGATCAAAAATTCAAATCCGAGTTACCAACCTGGTTTGTGAGATGGTGGACACATTATGGCGCCATTTCAGAAATTCTCCCCAGTTCCCTCAATGAAACAATTGCTTATTTTGCTACTGTTTACCCATTTACTGCTCATCAAAAACAATTTCCTATATTACTCAATTTTATATCCAAATACAAAATCCCTTGGATATTCAAATGGCATTATGGGATTGTTGATAACATAATTATCCGCCAACACTCAGTCAAATGGTGGGCTAAGTTCAATGTGCCCCGAATTATTGAAATTGTTCATGAGGAATTTCCTCCAGATCAATGTGCTCCAACTCCTGCCAAAATCAAAGCCCAGCAGAACCCAATTGCTGCAATCAATCGAAGTCACCAGTCAATCTTGGAAGCCCTCTTCTAGTGGCTCCAAGCCCAGATCATCAAATCCAAATCCAAGGAAAGTCCAAAGTTCCTACAATTAGGACCGGCCAAGGATCATTCAAGGCCCAAGTCAAAATCCAAATCAAAGGCTAAGCCCATTTCACCTCCTGCTCCGCCCAAAGCTAAATCCAAAGTCAAGTCCAAGCCCTCCCGTGATGAAATGTTCCAGATGGCTCGGCAACTTGTGGATCGAGCTCAGGCCCAATCAACTAGTTCAGATGATTCAGAAGAAGGTTCAGACAGTTCAGCTCAATCTTCTGAAGGATCAACTACTCAATCCATTCCATATGGACGACCCGAGTTTCAAGATGCTCAGGATCCATATGCCTAATCAACTTAGGATTCTTTATAAATACAAAAATGGCTTCAATCAATACTCTTTTGAGAAAAGCTGCCAATTTGTATTTATTCTGATTCCTTTATTCACATGCTCCACCGAAAGTGATGAATAGTAAAAGCTACTGTTCACTTTTACTGTTCACATCACTATTTGGTCAATCAACTTTTGTTAAAGCTGCTCAACTGTTCAATCAATCAGCCGAAAGCAACCGACAGCCCTGCCCAGTCTCCAATGCTGCCAGCTGCCTTCAGATAGTTCACATGCTGCATAGTTAATTTTATTCTATATATTGTAATTCATTGTAATCACTCAAGGACTTCAACTTTCAATTTTCTTCAACCCTTTAGGTGGTAAGGAAACCAGAGTGCTCTGAGTGAGGTTTACATTTCCCCGTTCTGTTCAACCTAATTAAAAGATCCTTGCAGGTTACAACAATTGTAAGTGCAAGTTATTTTCTGTATTTAATTTAATTTAATTAAATGTTTTGAAATATATTTTGGTTTGTGCAATTATATTACTGTCGCGGTTTAATTTGGTTCATCTTTGATTTCGTAATCCATCTCCTTCATTGTTGTAAAAATAAAAGACTGATAAATTTATCTTTATCACTTAATAAATTTATCAATAGGACTTAATAGGTAATAAGTCTCAAAAGTAGGACCTAATGGGTAATAAGTTTCAAAAGTAGGACCTATTGGTAATTTATCCTTATCTTAAAAGTTAACCATAAAACAATATTTAAAAAATAAAAAAATAAAAAATAAAAAACTCAAGAAAAGTATCCTAGAGAATATATCATACATCCAATAATGGGCCGCCATTAATAAGAAAAAAATTAGAGTCCGTGGCCACGTCTCTCTCTCACAATTTTCGGTGGTTTCAAGGAATTATTTTAGTTTAAAAGTTAAAAAATTATTTAAAAAATTAAAAAATTTATAATTTATATCAAAAAATTAAAAATTTTATTTTCTTTTTATTTTTTACATATCATTTTGTAAAATGTTAAAAAATTATCAACAATGCTATAGACCTCTAAAAGTAGAGCTCTAAAAGAGCTCTAATGAGTTGGCATGTCAAAAAAAAAAAAAAATTTCAAGTCAAAACATCACATCAGGCTGGACCCCACACACTTCCATGTCATTAGTGCATGGTTTAGAGCTCTTATTTTAGAACTCTCAAACATTTCTCAAAAATTATTTTAAACATACTAATTTTTTTATTTTATATTTCAACTAAAAAATTAAAAAATTATTAAAATAATATATTCTCAAATAAAGCCTAAGTTGTAATCCATATAGATATTGGTAAAGCCTCATGGAGTCACGTGATGCGCAGCCCTCCAACCACGTGGGACTTGACGTAACCACAAATCATAAGATGATGTACTATACTTGACAGTCCAGTTCAATTAGGCCAAGGATCTCTCTCCAAATACCCTTATCCTTCTATCCCAAATCGCTTATAATGATTAGATATATTTTTGGATTCTTAAATTTTTAAATTTTTATATCATTTAATGGTTTTGAGTGATTTAAGACAAAGGAACATAAATATTTAGAGACAAGAGATCCTTACTTTTCAATTAGATGCTAAAGTTACTTGATGGGCTACATGCGTTAAATCCCCTACAGTCCTGTGATCGATCTTCTACAGTGATTCTCGAGAATGCTACACTTATCGCACTACAGGAGTGTTTTGAAAAGTTGGTAAAAGTTAATTTTTTGACTTTTTTAATTTATTTTGTCTTTTTATGAATAAGTTATGTGAGAGATGATGTGACTTAAAATGAATAAAAAGTTAAAAATTGACTTTTTATCAATTTCTCAAAAAACTCTACAATTATCTAATGGTTATTTTTTGTCCTTACCAAAACCATGTCGTTTTTTTGAGGGAGACCAAAAATAACAATTTTTTCCCCCTTAATCCTCCTTAATTGAATCCATGTATTATCTCCCTTCTCCAGTAAGAACACAATCCAAATTTCACAATACAAACTTCCCTTTTTTTGTTTCAATTCTCAGCATGAAAAACCCAAAGAAAAAAAAAAAATTTCATGAATCCAAACAATGCTGGAATCCCAAAACCAAAAGCCTCTCCAATTCTGTGAGGCAATAATCAAATGAAAACAAACTTACGGATTCATAAACAAGATACAACAATGCCTCAACTCAATAACCAAAAAACACTTTATTTCTTTAGGGCAATAATCAATTGTAAAACCCTCTAATTCTTCGAGGCAATAATCAAATGAAAACAATCTCTACCGATTTACAACCAACAATATACAAATGTCTCAACTCAAGAACCAAAAATTCTACTTCTTTAGAGCAATAATCAGATGCAAAACCCTTTTGAAATCAAAACCTTAATTTGTTATGTTTGGAAAAATAACCTATGTTTATTTCAAATCTGTTGAAGGAACTTCAAGAATAGTTTCGTGGGTGGCGGCGGGGCAGTGTGTTCGTTAACGCTGGCAATGACTCAGTCATGTCCTCTCTCTCTCTCTCTCTGAATGTTTGATTCAACCCAGGGATGATTTTAGGTAAATTATAAACACACACCTTGAGATTTGATTAAAATATGAATCGTCTTTTGTGGTTTTGAAAATTAAATTCCATCTATTGAGGTTTCTAATTTTATAACAAATCGCTCATGTTATTAATAAATCATCAAGTCAATTAACAATTTTTAATGATGTTATAAATATGTTTCAATTAATATTTTAAGTAATTTTATTATTATATAGAAGACTAATTATGAATTTTATTTTTTAATTAATTCTGTTAAATAAAAAATTCTAACAATGGGGTATTTGTAATTTTTCAAACCACAAGGAATAATATATAGTTTAAGCAAATCTCAAATAGGTGTATTTGTAATTTACCCGATAATTTATTTATTTATTTTTTATCTCCTTCACCAAAAAGACGTCACCAAAACGATATCGTTTTGAAGAAGGTAAATATTAGTCCTTGGATCACTCTAGTGGATAGGTGCCACACTCTAAAAGATCACTTTAGAGGACCACTTAACAGGATCACTTAACAGGATCATTCTAGAGGATCCAACCGTTGTGTGCCTAGTATTGATGGATGGGTATTTCAAGAGTACAGTCACGTATTACTCTATGATATTATGATTGGTGGAGAATATAGAGTATTATGATTTTGTGCTGGGTTATTGAGGAATATAAAGAGACATAACGAATGATAATTGGTGAAAGAGTATAGACATATGGTATTTCGAGAGTACTTAATAATTTTCTTGATAGAGATAGTAAGGGAAAATTATTTTCTTTTTGCTTCTCGGCATGCTGATGCGGTACTCTAACTCAGGGGTTATTTGGAAATGATTTAAATAAGTGCATTTATTTAGGTCATACTACCTTTCTATTTTTCTGCATATCTTTTTGTAAAAATTCAAAAAAATACGCTAAATAGCAAATCACAAACCCCTTAGTTTTTATTAGTTGAAATAGTGGGACCTACCATGTTTTCGTCTATTTTTACAAGACAATTGAACAAGTGTCTTTCAATAAACAGTGTGCAACAATATTTCAAGACCACTAAATAACTTCTCAATAGTAAGGGCATGATTTGGATATATCATCATTTCAATTAATAATTTTTAATTATATAAAAAATATATTTTAATTAATAATTTATATAATTTTATTATTATATAAGAGTAGTTAGATTTTTTTTTTTTTTGTTGCTAATTCTATTAAATAAAAAATAATAACAATAAAATATTTGAAATTTTTGAAATTATAAAAAGAAATTTGTATTTTAAATAAATTTTAAGGGTGTATTTATAATTTAGCTATAGTATGTATAATGTACTAGCATAATACTCGTGCAATGCAGGAGTACAGATAAATAATAAAAGTTTATTTTTTAAAATTAAATAATAACATAAAATTTGTCTAAAATATATATGAAAAATAATTTAGAATCAATTAAACTTTAATCATTACACTTTAATCATTTCTAAATTAAATAAATAAAGTCTATTCAAACCCATCTCCTAAGATCATTACCTAAAATCAAATTTTCAATTTAAAAATAAATAAATAAATAAACACATGTCTCACATAATTTCCGAATTAAACAAACAAATAAATAAAATCTCTTCAAACCCATCTCCTAAGACCATTGCCTAAAATTCGTCTTTTCTTATTATCAAGAGCAAATTACAAAAAAAATCCAAGGTTTCACGTGTTTTTTAAATTAAACCCCAGGGTTTCAATTGCATCAATTTGAACCCTGAACTTCTACTTTTGTCACCATCTCAACCGTCCATCTATCGGTGTTAGCTTGGTTGATGGAAGAAAATTTGTAGTACACATTTGGCACTTTTACATTGGCTCATTTACTTAATATTAATAATAAATTTGAACTTTAACACATCATATTAACTCCACCATTTATTTGTCATCCATTAAATCAAAGCCACTCATCATAAATTTACCACACACTTGAGCACATTGTATCAAAACCTTTCTATACCTCTTTCTCATCAACCTCATTTCTCTCTCTCTTTCTCTCTACAAACGCACGCAGTGTCTCACTCTGCTTGCGCCATCTCTGGCCGACGTTTGGAGGACGTACACATCCTCTTTCTCCTCATTTTTTGGAGGATGCACACATCCATCTCTGTCCCACCTTTTGCCGCTACTTTTTTCTTCTCTTACTACTTTATATGTATTGCAAAATATATATATATATATATATAATATAAAGATCTAGGGTTAGGGTTTTAGGAGGAGATAGAGAGAAGAGGTGAAGGTAGTGGATGGCGGGAGAAGAGAAGAAAGATGAGGGCTACACTATTGGGATGGGGGCTAAACCCCGACGAATCCCTCTTTTCTACAAAATAAAAGTTGAACTCCTTTTAGAATTTGATGGGAATGTGTAATGGTAGCATGGTTGTAACGACGGATAGAAAAGAAAGAGAAAGAAATAAATCGGCAGTCGCAGTCGGAAGAGAATTTTGTGAACCTCCGGCCAATACCGCTGCTACGTTGTTCTTTCCTCATTTCGTCTATGGAGATTTGGGGGTTGGAGTGAGTGAGAAGCAAAATAAGAAGTGATTGTGGAGGCGATGTAATCGTTTGTTAATCTGGGTCGGCATCGTTGTCACTCTATTCTTCAATTTATTTTCTTTTGTTGTCAATGGAGATTTTTGACGATCTAAGGCAAGGAGGAGTGATCTTCAATCATCCCTTTTGACGTTACCTGCTACGCCAAAACTCTCCCAAACTAGAGAACCCTTTCTTTGGTGACTTCTCTGCTCTCTCACTCTGGTGTGACTCGTATCCCTTCCGATCGGCCCAACCACTCCAGTGCTGTTCTCTCTCAATATATTGTATATAATATAATATAATATATATATATATACAGTCAATAGGTAGTTGATTGACCAAAATACCCCAAGTCTGTTAGTTATAGCTAAAAAAGATGGACGGACGGTTGAGATTGTGACAAAAGTAAAAGTTCAGGGTTCAAATTGATGCAATTGAAACCTTGGGGTTTAAATTGCAAAACATGCTAAATCCAAGGATTTTTTATTTTTATTTTTTTGTAATTTGCCCTAAAATCAAATACATAATCATATACTTTGTTGACCTTCCAATTTGAAGAAATGAATTAAATATTTATTTGCCCATCTACTAAAATTTTTACCTAAACTCCTTCCTTTCCTAAAATAAATAAATATATATATATACATATATAAAAAGATCAATTCAAATATATTCATATAATTTTTGAATTTTAAAAAAAAATAATTTTTTTCAAAATTAAACAAATAAATAAATAAAATCTCTTTAAACCCATCTTTTAAGATCATTGCTTAAAATTCGTTCTTTCCTAAAATCAAATAAGGAAACATAGTTTGTTGACCTTCTAATTTAAAGAAATGAATTAAATAATTATTTGCCAATTTTCTAAAATCTTTACCTAAAATCCTTTCTTCCCTAAAATAAATCACAGAAAGATCAATTCAAATATGTTCATATACTTTTCAAATTAAAAAAAATAAATAAAATTTCTTCAAAATCTTCTAACATCTTTACCTAAAATAAAATAATAATAATAATAATAATAATAATAATAATAATAATAATAATAATAATAATAATAAGATCAATTCAGATTGATCATAGCCTAAAATCAAATTTTCAATTTTAAAAAATAATAATTATTCATGTGTCTTACATAATTTCCAAATTAAACAAACAAATAAATAAAATCTCTTTAGCGCTGTAGTCTCTCAAACTAATTTTTCTAATTTTTTTATTTAAAAAAATTGAAAAACATATCTAATTGGTTAGCTTGTTAAGAAATAAAATTTTAAATTCAAGATTATGAAAACTATCTCATAATTTTTGGGTTTTAAAAGGAGAGAATCACTACAAGAAAATGGGGCAAATAACACGGAAGCATTTGCGACGGCATCATTTACCGTCGCAAAAACTCATTTTTTGCGATGGCACAACTTGTAGTCCCCAATAAATCGGGTTTCAATGACGGTAGCACTTCCTGTCACAAAAAAGCAAGTTTGTGCGACAGCAACAATTGCAGTCGCAAATAATGCGCGTTTTTTGTGACGGCAACCTCCCCTTGTCGCAAATAAAGGTTTTTGGCGACGACAATTCCCCCGTCGCAAATAAAAAATTAGTTAAATGATGTCGTTTTATTATTTAAATTTTCATTTGCGACGGTAAAATTTGACGTCGAAAAAAAAAAAAGAAAACCCAAAACCTAATTGTCCCTTCGCGCTCGTTTTTTTCCCTTCCAACCAAAAATCCCCAATCTCAAAAATCCCTAGTATTTTGAACCAAAAACCCTATCAAAAATTCCATCTCTTATTACGACTCTCTCTTTCTCTCTATCTCTCTCTCGACTGTGAGCAACGGCAGACGGCGACGAGCATCGAATCAACAGTGTCGAGCGACGACAGTGAGCAGCGTGAGACGACATCGGCGGTGTGTCTCTCTTCAACTTTCTCAATCAATCTTAATCTCTGAACCAGGTTAGCTCTTCTCCTTCTTTGTCTTCACGTCTCTGCTCGCCCGAGTTAACTAAAATCCTCACTTGACTTCTCCCGTCTCTGCTGTGATCCTTACTTGACTTCTCCCGTCAGTCAATTGATATACTTCAAAATTATTTATACACACTAGCGTCACCTAAGGAATTATGGTATACTTCAATCTTACCCTGAGATCCTAATCATGGTGATAAAGGGACCTCTCAAGGTGACAACTGGACTTAAGGAATTACAGATAGTATTTCATTATGATTGGTAGTATTTCATTACAAATATTGTTTTCTTTGAATTGTTTCCCAATTTTGGGTTATTTGGTTACTTTACAGTGTCAAAGATATTCCAGTGTTATGTTTAGGAGATTAACATGTAAAACTTTAATAAGTTCTATTATGGCCATGAATTTGTTGCATTTTCACAAGAATACACAAGTGATGTGATCCTTACTTGACTTCTCCCGTCAGTCTAGCAAACTGATACTCATTAAGTATCCTACTTTTCTTATTGTGATTATTAATGTTCTTTCCTCTTTTTTCTTTGGTTGTTCTTTCATCTATTTTCTTCATTTTTGAAATTTTAATATCCATATATTGTGGTCCATGGACTTGGTTCTGTTTTTCTATATTGTGACTAGTATAAACTCTTTATTTTTTTAGATATTCTTTATTAATTAATCTTTTATTTAATTTTAAATGTAATTTGTGATTGGTTTTTTTTTATAAGTGGTGTCCTATTGCCAATATTTTTCGAGTGGTGGTTAGCCAAAGAAAAGTTCTCTACGATTGAAACATTTATTATATCTTCATTTCCTGGAGCAACATGTCAAGGTTGCTAAAAAATCTAGAAATCCGCTAGATATTGATTTGTGATTATGTATCAATTTTAAGCAATAAAACAATCTCAATCAAACAACCAAGACAAATCAACACAACGATTTTAACGTGGAAAAACCACATTTGGAGCACCCCCAATTGTGATAAAAAAAAACCACGAGCAATAGCCACAAAACAATTCACTAAGAAGATATGAAGGAATTACACAGGTATACTCTCAATTACCTAGCGAATCCAAGTCCGAATTGAACCAACCCCTATGTGCCTCTTCCAACCCCGTCTTCACCTCAGAATTGTCTTGATGATGAGTCACTCCAGAATCCACCAAAGCTTCAGGCTCGAATTCTTCAGAATCCACCGAAGAACCACTCTCTCTTTTGTGTAGAATAAACAAATGATCCTTTGATGTATACTCTTTAAATCATGAGTTGAATACTCAATTAAAACATCAAAGAAAACTAGCAAAATATCCCCAGATATAAACCCTAGAACCCAAGAAGAAGATCTGGAGAAGTAATCCTAGATTTAGACTGAAACACGTATTTATAGAAAACTGTCCCGCGATCTCCGCTCGAGCATTAGAATGGCCACTTGAGCGGACCTATGCTCGAGCGTGAAAAGTTCTGCTCGAGCGGGAAAAAACAACATCCAGTATTTTTGCAGGCGAACAAACTTCTGAAACCCAGCATTCTCCGCTCGAGCGGGGGAATGTCCGCTCCAGCGAACATGCAACTTTGAATGCATTTTTGCATTTTGCTTTCGGGGTGCTGCCCCTCGACCCTGTCTGAGGGTTGCCCCGGACCCACCAAGGGGCACTTTTCCCTAGACCTCTGCGAGCTGATCGGGCAACTCGATCCCCGTCATAATCAGCGAAATGGCAATCTTAAAAGAATTAAACACCATAAACTTCTCTGCAAGGCACGATTCGGGTTGGATTTGCATCTAAAAACTCATAGCCTTACTGAAATACAAAGTGTGAAAACAAATACAACTTAAAGGAGTTTTGTCAAATAGGATTGCCAAGAATAAAAACCTAACAATTTCCCCCTTTGGCAATGCCGTGACAAAACACACCTAATAAATAAAATCCTAAACACCCCAACCCATTACAGCCAACAAAAGCCAACTTCTTTCTCAAGGTCATGATCTGCAAAACCGTTATTAGTGCCATAATCTCCAAAACAGCTATTAGTCCCACAAGAGTATATGAAAAAGCAATAAACATATGAAGATTATCTTGAAGTATGAGATGGAAAACATGAATAGATGCAACTTGGAGATTTTAAGAACATGTAGTATGAATAGATGAAAACTAAGACACATGCACCTGACACATGACATGAATACATGAAATCCTAAGACACGTGAAAAACAACTTTCTTCCCCTTTTTGTCATGAATTGACAAAGGAAACTCAAACAACAAAACAAGATCATAAACCACACAAGCAATGATATGATGATGTAAATATCAAAAGCATGCAAGAAGGAAATAATAAGCAAACAGTGCATGGCAACATGCAAAACAACTAAAGCCAATCTCTCTTACCAAACAAATCAAAGTGTTCATGCTAACAAACTCTTGTAATGATAAACCAAACTCCCTCTCACTCAAAACAATGAACAAGAAGAAACCGACAAAAATAATATGGTGGAGCAAGCAAGAAATCTCAGATTTGTACCTTAGAACCCACAAGATTATCCAAGAAGCATAATTACTTGAAAACACAATGTGCACAGCCTCTAAAAGATTCCTCATAAAAGAAAGTGATGCATTATATGAAAAGCATAGATCCCATTATAAAAGTGTGTGTGTGACTCTTGGAGTTCGACAAACACTAGATTCAAATCCTAGTAGTGATATGAAAGCTGGACCTCCGACAAGAGAATCTAAGCACAACTAAGGAAAGTTAAACCACTAGGAATCAAGGGGTATTTGTTGAGTAAAAGCGGAGGCTCCCCCTCAATCAATGAATCTTTTATTTTTTTTCACAACTTTTTATGTTCTTTCTTTTGCACATCTTTTCTTTCCTTTCTTTGGCACATTTTTTTTCTTTTGCACACTCATTGGCAGCTGATACGCTAAAGAGTATGGAAACCGAACCAAAGAAGCATGGAGATAATAAGGATAGCCTGATTGGTGACTCTAAGGTAGCCTTTTCCTCATAGCTGGACTACAAAGAACAAAGGGGAAAGATATGGAGATGCAAAAAGATGGAAGGTGGTTAAGAGACTCAACATCACCCATGATATGCTAGTATAGGTCAATTCCTCTAGAAAAGCAAAAGATATAATGGCAGAAGTCCATAGAGAAAAATGATCACTAAGGCAGAAGACTCCAAAATTTGCTAATCCAAGAGTGTGTATAGAATGAGACATACTAATCAAAGAACACACACTCCAAAATGAGAAATGACCACAAAAAGCACATACATATTAACATGTAAAAGATATTCTCATCAATTCCAATATGTAACAAGGACCACTCAAAAATTTCAACCTTGCAAAACCATACTAAGAAAATATTTTTGGATTTTTTTTTTCATTTTTTTTTCATTTTTTTTGTTTCTAAACACAGTAAGACAAAAAACGAACATGCACATAGTTTTTTTTTTCTAAACAAAGCAAGTCAGAGAACGAACACGCACACACTAAATGATTCAAAAAAAACATACAGAAACCCAAAAACTAAAACTAATAAACAAATTAACACAAGTCAAGTTTTCTCACCCAAACCGTTATAGTATGAACAAAGTTGTGAGAATGGCGGTTCTTGGGTGGTATCTTGACATTGTGGTTCCCTTCCTTTTCAATGGGAACCTGTCTCGACATGGTTTCCAACTTTCTATTTCTAGGTCTAGGCAAATACAAACTCGCTCCATGTTTGGTCTCAAGCAAATCAAAATAACGAGGTCTAATATGACCCTTAACCTCATTACCACCAATGAAGTGTCTCCTACCCCACGAGATGTTGGAATTTCTTCCATCTCTATGAGACCTTCTCCCATGCAACTCATAACAATAAGGGCGAATATGACTAGCCAAACCACAATGATGACAAATAAAAACATGGTGTACAAAATGTACCTTCTTTTCTTTGACCTTACCAACTCTAGGAAGATTGAGAAGTCTATCCTCATGTTGAATTTTTTGTTTTTTCTTTCCTTGAGTTCTTGTATCATAAGATGTGGAAGCACTTTGTTTTTGCTCTTTCTTACCACCAAAGCCAATGCCACTCTTGTCAGAATAAATTTGTTGAGACCTAATGATATTGTCCAAAGTCTTTGATCCTCTGTTCCAAAGACCAATGGTAGCCATAGCACACTTGAGTTCTTCCTCTTTCTTGATCATTAGTTCTTCCAAAGCAACTTGAGACATCTCGAGAGATTCAATTTTTTCTTCATAGATTGCATAGATTTGTTATAGCTCATTCCTCTCTGTTTCACAAGTCAAGAGTTTTGCACAAAGAGCTTGTCAATCATTAGCTATCTTGATGGCATCAATCCTAGCCTCAAAAATCTCCTCCTTTAGTTTGACATTCTCACTTTCACATGCTTTGAGTTTCATCGTGAGTTTCTCATTCAATTTGGATAGGTTAAGAGATTCCTTGTATAACTTTTCATAAGCTTGCTCAAGCTCTTCATCATCACTCCCTGAGGATTCATCATCAGTGTCATTCTCAACCAGCCTCTTCGAATACTTTGTTCGTCCTTCAGTTTCGGAAGCCGCCATGAAAGCAAGGAATTGTTTATGTCCTTCCTCGCCTTGATCTTCGTTGTCACTTTCATCTTTATCAGATTCTGATTCATCATCCCAAGTGATAGCGAGGGCTTTTTTGTTCCTCAAACGAGTAGGACATTCTTGAGCAAAGTGGCCAAATCCTTGGCATTCATAGCATTGGACTCTTTCAGAGTTTCCTTGTATCTTTCATTTCTCCTTCTTGGCTATAGAATTAATTTTGAGTTTATCTTTGCCTTTAGATGTATAAGTATGAGTAGATTCCAAAAGTTTAGGATTCTTTTTCAGAAAAGATTTTTTAAATTGTTTTACAAAAGCATCTGTAATCTTGGAATCTATCTCACAATCCTCATCAGAATCCTCTCCAACTCTATGAGCACTACTAAAAGTAATAGTATCTTTTTGTTTCTTTTTGAAATTCCTATGTGCCTCATAAGTTTAGAGATTTCCAACTAGATGATCCAGCTTGAGGTTGTCAACATCTTGAGTCTCCTCAATAGCCATAACTTTTGGTTGGAACCAATCGGGCAAGGACCTCAAAATTTTTCCTACAATCTTGGATTCTGGAATTTTTTCACCTAAATTGAAACTGGAATTTACAATGTCACTCAACTTTGCATAAAATTCGTCAAAGGTCTCACTATCTTTCATTGAAAGGTTTTCGAAACTAGACGTAAACCTTTGAAGTTTTGAACGTTTAACAGAAAGAGTGCTCTCATGAATAGTTTGTAAGATATCTCAAGCTTCTTTTGCGACTTCACAATTACAAATACAACTAAACTCTTCAGGTGTGACAGGGCAAAAGAGAGAATTGATAACTTTACTATTCCGGCTACTATTTTGGTAATCAATTGTGTCCCACTTATCAATTGGTTTAGGAAAAGTTATTCCATCAACGGTAATCGTTGGTTCAGTCCACCCATACATGACAGATTGCCAAACTTTTTCATCAATAGATTTTAAAAACGATCTCATTCAAGCTTTCCAAAACGAATAATTGGATCCGTCAAGTAGGGGTGGTCGAACCATAGAATTTCCCTCTCGAATTGAATCCATTATCACAAATCAAACAAGATCTCGTTATAAAAGAGTTTTTTTTTTTTATTTTAAATAGAACGACCTGCTCTAATACCAATTGAAAAATCTAGAAATCCGCTAGATATTGATTTGTGATTATGTATCAATTTTAAGCAATAAAACAATCCCAATCAAATAATCAGGACAAATCGACACAACGATTTTAACGTGAAAAAACCAGAATTGGAGCACCCCCAATTGTGATAAAAAAAAAAACCACGGGCAACAGCCACAAAACAATCCACTAAGAAGATATAAAGGAATTATACAAGTATACTCTCAATTACCTAGCGAATCCACACCCGAATTGAACCAACCCCCTATGTGCCTCTTCTGACCCCGTCTTCACCTCGGAATTGTCTTGACGATGAGCCACTCTAGAATCCACCAAAGTTTCAGGCTCGAATTCTTCAGAATCCACCGAAGAACCACTTTCTCTTTTGTGTAGAATAAACAAATAATCCATTGATGTATACCCTTTAAACCATGAGTTGAATACTTAATCAAAACATCAAAGAAAACTAGCAAAATATCCCCAGATATAAACCCTAGAACACAAAAAGAAGATCTGGAGAAGTAATCCTAGATTTGGATTGAAACAATGGCCGCTCGGCGGACGCCGAGCGAAAAGTTCTGCTCAAGCGGGAAAAAACAACATCCAGTATTTTTGCAGGCGAACAAACTTCTGAAACCTAGCATTCTCCGCTTGAGCGGGAGAATGTCCGCTCGAGCGGACAGGCAGCTCGATCCTCGTCATAATCAGCAAAGTGGCAATCTTGAAAAAATTAAACACCACAAACTTCTTTGCAAAGCACGATTCGGGTTGGATTCGCATCTAAAAACTCATAGCCTCACTGAAATACAAAGTGTGAAAACAAATACAACTTAAAGGAGTTTTGTTAAACGGGATTGCCAAGAATAAAAACCTAACAGCTGCATTGGGTTGAGCATTAAATATCAGGTAAACCCATGTGAAGCTTTGGAATGCTTGTTGCATTTTGATATAGTCCTTGTACAAAGGATAAGGAGGGTTACTATATGTTCTACTTTGACCACATGGCTTCTTTAATCCCTGTAGTAATTGATCCCAAAATTATTGAATTGGGCTTTGTATGATATGAGTTGAAAATGGAATTATATATGTACATATGGTAGAGTTGGTGTTTTGGACTGCAAAAACAGATTGGAGTGTTTCATCTCCTATATGCATGTTATTCCCCTTTTTTTTTCACCTTCTGTTCTTTTAGTATAATGAAAAAATTATTCATTATCATAGGCTGCACTTAGAGATGCAAAACAAACAAAAGATGGGGTAGATGAAGAAATTGCTTCCCTCTGGTCTGAACTTAAGGTAAAGAATGCTTCCACACAACCATTATTAGTTATATTTTATTTGTTTCTATACTTACTTTAAAGGGTCTTTCACTAGTGCTGAACATTGTAAAATTGTATGCTTTGATATTTTACTTGAATTAGAAAGTGAAAACTGAGGCTACAGCTGCCGTAAGCTAGCTTCAGGGAACTGAATCTGAAGTTAGAGGTCTTCGTTCAATGACACAAAGGATGGTTTTAATCCAAAGTGAAATGTTATGTACTTGCATTGTTTCCTAGAACCTCATCCTATCATATTTTCTATATATATTAATTGTAGTAGCATATTACACTGCATGAGAAAGTTGTTCTTAAGCGGTGTTGGCTTGTACGTTATTGGGGTTTAGCAACACAGCATGGTAATCAACATGTTACAGCTCTGTTTTACTTTATTATTTAAAAGCAAAAGTTCATTTTCGTATTCATTTCTTTGTTCATTCATTCATATTTACTCATCCTAAGTAGTTGAGATCAAAGCAAGTGGAGTTCTTGTGTTATGTTATGCTGTGTATTTTAACCCAGATTGTGACTTAATTTACATGATTTAGTCATATATGGATAACCTTTTTATATCTTTAAATCTTATCTCTCAAAACATGCCATAAAAAAGCTTCAAATTTTCTAGACTCTAGGTAGTTGCAAAGTACCCTTCTTTTGTTCAAATTCTCCATGTACTAATACCTGTGAACTTTATGATACTTGGGGTATCAATGATATTGACACTTGGGCGTTCCATTTACTCCAACTATCTGCATGTGTCTTTTCATTTTTTTTCCAATTATCTGAATTAACAAGGTCATATTGATTCCTGTTTGTTTTTTATTTGTTTTAGCTTGATTGATGAATTTTTCTCATAGTTTTTTCCTCACAAATCAGATTTTATTTAATCACAATGGTTCTTTGTTCTTTAGGTATCTATGCAGATATTGCAGTGTCAAAACATGAGTACTGGTCATCTTTAGCACCTCTTCCTTTCGAAGTTGTTATTTCGGCAGGGCAAAAGGCTAAAGAGGGATGCTAGGATAAAGGTTAATGTCATTGTCTTTTCATTGTAGCAAATATTATGATTCTTATTATTTGTTTGATAAAGACTATATTTTCTTTATTATATCATCTCTTTCAATCACATTTGAAGCCTTTGTATCTACAATGTTGAGCAAGCGATAAGAATCTTGAGAGGAGCAAACTAGTTCAGGACTCGAACGATCTTACTGGAGAAGGAAATATAGAGAGTATGCTTTCAGTTGAAATGGGATTGAAAGAGCTTGCATCATTGAAGGTTTCCTTCTGAAGTATAAGATCAAATTTTGTTTCACTTTTATCCTTTATTCTTAGTGCTCTTCAGTAATTTTGGTTCTTCAAACTAGGCCACTTGCTTTTCAGTTGTGCCTATGATATTATAGTATTTATTTCTTGGAATTGTCGTTATACCTACTCACATGTTCTATGGTTGCTCTTTCCAAGGTTGAGGATACCATTGTGCTTGCATTGGCACAATAGTGGCGTGCAATCGTTGTTCTACTATTTGGTTCAGGTTTGTCTTATACATGCTGCTGATGTGCTTGGTGGCTGATACCTGCTTTAATTGATTAACTCCATCGCAGTTTTTGGTTTCTATGTGAAACCACTACTGGTTGCCCAGGTTTTATGAATATAAGTCCTCTCTTAAGTGAGGCACCGAAAAGTCATCATTATTCCATATAGACTTTTGTGTTGCATGGTTCAGATAATTCATGGATTCAGTTGTTCTTGACTGGGGTTGCCCTTTTGTCAGAATTGGTGTCCAAACCAACAACCTCTTGTCAATCTCATTTTCATGTTGTACATAATGTATTTTTATCATTTGAGCATGTTAACCAATCCCAAAACGTTGGGATTATGGCTTTATTAACATGAATTCGGGGCTAGAGCCGAATTTCACTCTAGACAAACTAGTTTCTTAAGAAACTTAAAATTCGGGGTGTTAACGCCCCAAAATCACCAAACGGCATTGGAGTAGCACGAAACTTGGTACATACGACCGCCTAGGCACCAGAGACTTGTGGGAGAAGACGAGACTCGAATCGGGTTCCCGGTTTGGGTGTTAGAGCCGGATTTCACTCTAGACAAACTAGTTTCTTAAGAAACTTAGAATTCGAGGTGTTAATGCCCCAAAATACCAAACGGCATCAGAGTAGTATGAAACTTGGCACACATGACCGTCTAGGCATGAGGAGAATACGAGACTCGAATCAGGTTCCCGGTTTAGGAGTTAAAGCCAGATTTCACTCTAGGCAAACTAATTTCTTAAGAAACTTAGAATTCGATGTTAATGCCACAAAATCACCAAACGGCGTTGGAGTAACACAAAACTTGGCACACACGACTGCCTAGGCATGAGACACTTGTGGGAGAAGATAGGACTCGAATCGGGTTCCCGGTTTGGGAGTTAGAGCCAGATTTCACTTTAGACAAATTAGTTTCTTAAGAAACTTAGAATTTGAGGTGTTAATGCACCAAAATCACCAAACGGCGTCAGAGTAGCATGAAAATTGGCACACATGACCGCCTAGGCACGAGAAACTTGTGGGAGAAGATGGGACTAGAATCGAATTCCCGGTTTGGGAGTTAGAGCCGGATTTCACTCTAGACAAACTAGTTTCTTAAGAAACTTAGAATTCGAGGTGTTGACACCCTAAAATCACCAAATGGTGTCGGAGTAGTACGAAACTCAGCACACACGACCGCCTAGGCATGAGAGACTTGTGGGAGAAGACGGGACTCGAATTGGATTCCCGATTTGGGAGTTAGAGCCTGATTTCACTCTAGACAAATTAGTTTTTTAAGAAACTTAGAATTCGAGGTGTTGACGCCCCAAAATCACCAAACGGCATCGGAGTAGCATGAAACTTGGCACACACGACTGTCTAGGCACGAGGGGCTTGTGGGAGAAGACGGGATTTAAATTGGATTCTTGGTTTGGGAGTTAGAGCCGGATTTTACGCTAGGCAAACTAGTTTCTTAAAAAATTTAGAATTTGAGGTGTTGACGCCCCAAAATCACCAAATGACGTCAGATTAGCACAAAACTTGGCACACACGACCACCTAGGCACGAGAGACTTGTGGAAGAAGACAAGACTCGAATTGCGTTCTCAGTTTGGAAGTTAGAGTCAGATTTCGGTCTAGGCAAAATTATTTACTTAATTATCTTTATAATTGTATAGTAGTTAAATTTTTATATTTTTTGTAATTAACATATTAATACATAATTATATTGTTACTAATTATTTTTATTTTTTGTTTTCAGATATTTCCCGAGTAGGAGTTTGCTTCTTGTGGAATGCATGCCTGTGAAAAATATGGCTAACTTTTGTTTTTGTTACCCACAGAGAATGATGAGGAAAACTTTTAATTTTAGTTTATGTTATTTTGAATTATGAACAACTTTATGTATTTAAACATTATATATGTATTATGAAAATTATGTAGTGGGGTAATTTTGTTGATGTGTAATTATAGATGCAAGAATGTTTTTATTATTTCTATACAGGAATTTTTGTATTATTATGCAATTATTGGTTTATTTTTCATTTAATACAGGTAATTTTAATATTTTTAATAATTATATTGCAATTTTTTTTTTTGGTGACGGCACCACACCGTCGCAAAAAAAAAAAAAGGTAATTTTAATATTTTTATTAATTTTATTAATTTTTTTTTGTTTTTTGGCGACGGCACCACACCATCTCAAAAAATAAAACACAATTCGCAACAGCATTGCTTGCGGTCTCAAATAAGAATTTTAACGACAGTAAAACAATGCCGTTGCAAAAGGTCACCCTTTTTTACATATTATAGATGACAGTAAAATGTCCTTGCAAAAAGTAACAATTGCCGTCGCAAAAAAAATGCCGTCACTAAAAGCCATTTGTCGTCGCTAAAAGTTTTTTGAGACGACATTGGAAGTATTAGCGACGACATTTTTTCGTCGCAAAAACCTAAATTTTTTGTAGTGAATCACTCAAATATAGAATAGGAAACATAAGATTATGCCTTTCCATTTTTTATTTTTTTTTTTGAAGTAAATATTTTTAAAATTTGAAATTATATAAGACTAAAGTCATATTTTGAATTTCCTTTAAAAGTTTTTAACTTTCAAATTAGATGGCTAAATTTTATATTTGACATTTTATTGTAAGATTTTTAATTTTCAAAATTATAGATATTGTTAGATGGACTATTATTTCTAAGCCATGTGTATTTACTAAAATATAAAAATTTTAAAAGTTAAAAAAATAGATTAATGTTTTAGAGCTAGTAAAGTATTCTAGATGAAAAATCCTTATAGTTTTCTATCCCACAACAATGCAATGTTGTAAGAATTAGTTCAAATCAGTAATAGCATGGGAATATATACAAGGCAAAACAAAGTCAACAATAAAAATAAAAATAAAAAGATTAATTTAAATTTAATTTCTAATCCGAATAGATTAAACAAAAGAAAAAACGTAAATAGGTTTACTGATTGCATGAAGCCTTGCAATCTCGAGTTTACTTTCTTTGGTGCATTGGTTTTGATAAAAAAAAGAAAAAGAAAAAGAGAAAAAAAGGAATAAATAAAGAAATAATCAAAATGGATGTAGCATAGGAAGAGGGAAAGCGAGAGAGAATACTTATGACTTGGTGAATGAGTATTTAAAAAGATAATTGGATTAACCGACAAAAATACATATCAGTTACCTTTGCACACAAACTCCAAAGCCATTTTGTAATGACCCGACCCTCTCATATGCTATAATTCCCTCATTATATGTGTGATTATATGTGTGTTTATGTGTTTGACGTGAACTTCCATGCTTCAATGTGCGAATTACATATTTATCAATTGTATCTGTTGGTTATAAAAAAAATCTCTTGAAATTGCAACATTTGGACTAAAAATTGAAGTCCTTAGAGGTGCGATAAACCAAAAATTGACTTTACAGTTATGATGAGCATGATTTTTAGAACATAATATGAAGTTTTATAAAATTTGATTTGTAAAGAACTAAATTGATTCATTTGGGCTCAACCCTTAGTTAAGTTTAAACTTAGACTTAAGAAGCTAAACCATGTTGGATATAATGTATATAATTAAGCCTTATGATACTTAGACTCAACAAAAAAAACACCAAAAATATTTCCCAGAGAAAAGAGAGAAGAAGAAGAAGAAGAGAGCTCAACTGAAAGCTTGAAGATTTGAGAAATTGGAAGGAGATTCAAGGAATACAACTCAAGGTCAGTGGAAATCAACTAAAATACCTTACATTTTCTCCAATTAGTTAGAATCAAGACTTAAATGAAGCTTTGACACTCCTAAAAGCTAGGGTTTTGAGTTATGAACTTGGTTGAGCAAACCTCATGCAAATCAACATGAAATGCTTATATTTGTTTCATTTATGAGTTGATTCCTTTATTTGGAGTTAGATTTGAGTTAGATTGTGAGAAATTGTTAGTTAAGCTTGAGCCTTTGCATGCTTGAACTCATGTAAGCATATATATATATATATATATCATGAAAAGATGAAGGAAATTAAGGAATCATGGAAATTGGAGTTCTATGTGTTAACTTAAAGGAAGATCTTTAAGTTTGAACTTGTATTTCATGTTTAATATGTTCACATATTATGTTTTTGAAGTGAGTTTGCTTGAATTGAGCCTTAGAAACACTTTTGGAAAGCTTGAAATTGTTGAATTTTCGGACTGCTCAAACAGAGCTCAGGACCATATGTGTGGGGCTCATGGCTGCACGTGCGGGATGCATAGACGCACTTGTGGGGTTCACAGTCGCGCGTGTGGAAAACAGGGGAAGCAAGTCAAGCAATTTGAAATAAAAGCACGCACGTGGCTGCAAGTGCGGCGCACCTCTCCGTACGTGCAGTGAGGACGTTCCACACGTGCAGGGATTGTGGGAAAATTCTATCAATTTCTGTTACCCACTTTGACCTTCTGAATCTATTAATGTGTACATTTAAGCCCTCCACAATGTTTAAGACAAATAAGAATTGAACAAATTGGACAAATGCTTGAAGGGAAAAAGTTAAGAAAAGAATGCATTGATTATCAATTTATATATGTAATGTGTAGGTCATTTGCTAGAAGGGACCATTGTGCGACCAAATCACTGTGAGTAATAGTAGTGTAATGATATGTCTTATTTATGTAATTTTGCTTCTAATTTATATATCTTGATCGTGAGTGGCATACTGTGGCTTGCTTTTCGTGCTCCTTTCGAATACGGTTAGCCCTACAGTTCAGACTCCCATGATTCTGAATCTGATTTCACAAGTGCAAATAGATAAACACAAATGAGTCCAAATCTGGTAATTCTTTTGAAAAATCGATTTTGAATCAAAATGCAAAAAATCAACTATTTTATCAGATTTCAGAATTGCCACTTAAATATTTTTGAAAAATTTAAAAAATCCATGACTCATACCAATGGCTACGTGTCCGTCATCACCAAAGTGTCTCGGCTCGGGAACTTAGGTACGAGAGGGGAAGGTTATGAATTGAGCACCCCACTCGCCCGATCAAAGATCAGCCTCTATTAATCACGATGTGATTTTTATTTACATTATATGCTCTTGTTTCGATTTTTATTACTAAATTTTACTAAGTGATGCACACAAGTATAGACAAATTCACAAAATCTGGAATGCTTTGATTTCATGTTTGTTTTGAAAAAGTGTTTTGCATACACGTCACTTAAAAAAGTGAGCTAGTATTGACATTAATCAAATTATTCCAACTTAAGTAAAAGGCCTTCATCCACTGGCATTCAAAGAGGTATATCACTTAATCACTTAGCTTCATGGAAAACATGCTTGATATGGTAACAAGCACACACAATGCAACATGCTAAAGCGATAAGTGCTCACCTAGTACTCCAAGGCAAATCAAACAGAGCAAAATAATTAGAAAACATACATGCTCCTAAATAATGCAATATGACTAATATGACACATACAATCATGCAAATAACAAGTTCAGCTACTAGCATGGTATTTGATTCAATTCAAGACATGGGATAAAGCATGTATTCAAGCAAAGAATTTTGATTTTGACATTGGTTATTATGATGAGTTGAACCCTTATGTATGCAAAACGAGTGAATGTAAATCATGGAAAAATGCAAAGGAAACATAATGCTCTATGCTACCATTGTAAGTGGGTAAATAAAAGGGAGAAATAAATAAGAGTTCGAAGACATACACCACATTATTACATATTTTTCTATCGTGCAGGAGGGTCCGAATGTCCGAGTGTCCGAATTAAACTAGCTATTACAATACTGAATGAATAATGAATAGCTACCTAACTATTTAATTTATCACAACAACGATATTACAACAATTACAGCAATAAGAATTCACAAAGATCTCATGCACGCTGATGAATATAGTGTTCAGAAACTGCTTTGTCTACCCAGACTACTTTGTTTCACTTTTAGCCACTGCTCTCTATTTTTACCAAAAATGCTCTGCTTACTAAACATTGGAGCCCGCCCGGCCACCAACGAGGCCCGACCGGGTCCAAACAAGGCTGGTCGTGCCCTAATTTCATGTAAAAACCTATTTTTGTGCTCTAAGGTGAAAACAATGCAGACCGGGTCCAAACCTATGTTTGTCCTTTCTTCTCTTCTTTGTCATGTGGAACTTCAAGAGAAGAACGGATTCGGTTCCAAAATCATTAACAAGCACATTGATGGCTTGATGAGTTCGAACATGACTTGGACAAAAATTAATAAATGCAATGAAAAACGACCACCACTCCCTCCTCTCACGAATGTTCAAAGAGGGAAGTAGATATGCCTTAAGATTCATCAAGACACCATGAATTGATATGTGATGACTCTTGACGCGATGAATTCAACATAACGTCCGGCCGAATCCAACCCATTTTATTCATCTTCCTTATGTCGGTTGAATTGCTTTTAAGCCAATTTTATTAATCCTTTTTTATTTACCTTTCCATTACTTAATCACTTTGTCCAATAATGAGAGTTACGTCCATAAAAAGGAGAAAAACGTCAAACGAGAAGTTGTTTTTGACATTAGAGAGACATAATGCCTTGAAAATGAACCTTCGAAGAGATTAAACCATTTAGCATTATTCGTGTCTTTCTCGTGTGTAAACAACACTCGGTTGAAACAACTCTGAAAGAAAAGGAAAAGCAAGAAAGGAAGGAGGTTGCAGAAATGAGTACGCAAAAACAACCGAAGCCTTGAGTACTTATCACAGAACAAGCAAAGTATTCAAAGCATGAACTAATTAAATGGATGAAAATAACCCTAAATAGCCCCTAAAGTACCAAAAAAAATAGTAGCTAAAAGTGTATTAAAGAGCACAAAAAGATAGCTAAAAGCAAGAAGACACTAAACTAGTAAACAAAAACAAATAGAGGTGGCTAACCCCTTCGCTTTTGAGACTTCAAACCATGTTTTTTTAGCCCTTTTTAAACTCTGAAAAACAGTTTAAAAGTCAAAGAAATGAGTGTAAAAACAAGGGTGTGAACTATGAAGTAAGGTGCAAGAAAGGGCATTAATCATTTTTACCTTTGGTAGCTATTCAAACCGAAGTTTCAACATTTGAAATGGATCCAAAACAACACAAGAACACAAGAAATAGATAGAGATAGATTGAAATGAAAGCAAAAAACAAATGTGACAAGCTTATACCTCTTGAAGAGAACAAGCTTTGTTTGCAAATTAAACTCAATCTTAGCACCCTCTCAAGGTTGAATTATGATTTTCAAGGCTCAACCAAGACTCCAAGGTTAAGGTTTGAAGGTGTGTCTGGTGTATAGATATAGCTCAAGGATGGTAAGCTTGCTCAAAGATGGTTTGGCAAGGAAGAATGAGCTCTCAAGTGAGTGTATAAGCTCTTTGAAAATTTTTCAACCCTCACAACAGAGATATGACCTCGTATTTATAAAATTTAAGCAAAATAGGTCAAAAATATCTTCAAAAATAGACAGCTGGCGGGTTCCCACCCAAAACAGTGTTTATCGCCCACAGGGCACGGCCGACCCCAAATGGCCACGACTGACCCTCAATGAGCATGGCCAAGCGCCAATGTGTTCCTCTATTCCTCTGTTTTAGGCTCCATGTAGGGTGGCACAATGTACAAAAAGAGACCTCGGAGGTAAGAATAAGGTAAATATGAAAGTTTTGGGATTGTTTTAGAGCCCAACCTTGGATTCCTTCGTTGAGAATTTGAATCATACACAATGTAACTTTCATCATCAAGTGCCCAGGACAAAGCGCCCGAGTCTTGCTGGCAGTCAAAAATGGGATGTCTATAGTTGCCCCTCTTTGACAGAGCTCAAAGTCGTGAAACGACATGAGTGGATGTCAAAGTCCGAAGACGACCTATTTTGACAAGGCCGAAAGACTTGGGCAAGGAAATCAAGACATAAATGCAATGGTTGAACTCGAAAGTTGCCTACGTATCCCTTTGCAAGGAATCAAACCAGCGTAGTTCAAAGGTAGGATGCAAATGATACACAATGCAACAAAATAATGCAAATGATATACAATGTAAGCAATCTAAGCCACAAGTAGTGCTTACCACACAAATATCATAAAGGAATGTGGATGCAAATCAAACTACATTTTATATAAAAAAGAAGTGGGCATGAGCCAAATGATGCCTAACACAAGCTAAATGCCTACATCCTCAATACTGGCCTTAGCACAGCATAGATGCTTACACATAACAGAACTATGTTTTAACATGAAAGGGGTGTGAGCACATGCAAAACTATGTTTTTTGTAAAAAAAGAAAGAGTAAAAGTAATTAGGTGGTATGATATAAGTGAGGAATGATTTGCTAAGGAAAGATAATGATCCTAAATGCTGAATGCAATAAGACCAAGTACAATGCAATGAATACAATGGATGAAGTGAATAAGGGGCGTAGGCCGAACCACGTCTTACCTAGAAAAAGCATGGACACAAAACTGACCACGTCTAACACAAAAAAGGTGCCGAATGCAATGAGGGAAAGGTATAAGCCCATGCTAGACTAAGCTTAACATGGAAAGGATGCAGGTGATAAAAAGGTATGATGCGATGGATAATATAGTAGATGAATAGGGTGACATACTCCAATCACGCTAGAATCGTGAGAGGAGGAAAAACAAATCCTAAACACGTTGAAATCGTGTGAGGAAGAGAACACTCACACCATGTTGAAATCGTAAGAAGAGGTCTTATCGCTCAGGGTCGTGTTCCTACATGCCGTGCGATAAATTCCAAACACGTTGAAATCATGTGAGAAAAGGAACACTCAAATCATGCTGAAATCGTGAGAAGAGGTCCTGAGAAAACTGCTCAGGGTTGCGTTCCTGCATGCCTTGAGATAAAAAAAACCACGTGAGAACACTCTAACAACACTAAAATTGTGAGAAGAGGTCTTCAAAAAACCGCTCAGGGTCGCGTTCCTACACGCCCTGAGATAAATTCCAAACACGCTGAAATCGTGTGAGAAAAGGAACACTCAAACCACGCTAAAATCGTGAGAAGAGGTCCTAAGAAAACTGTGAAACCCCGTATTTTTATATAATAAAAAAAATAATATATTTATTTAATTTTCTTAAGTAATTATTCACAATATTTTGAATTTAACAGTCTGTATATTTTTATACTGAAAATTTATTCAAAATAAAATAAAATAAAATATTTTTGACTTTATTACTCAATATTAATTTCTGAACCATATGATATTTTTATTATATTTTTCTTTATATTTTTTGTAATCAAATTACACTGGAACGTAATATTTTCTGTACTGAAAAAAAACCATGGGTTTGCTCCCCATGTTTTCTTACCTTCCGCATGCATCCCTCTCTCGGTTATCATTACCAAAACAAAATGTGGTGGACATGCTGATGCCATACCACCAGATGTTCAATTTCATTTTCTTTTATTTAAATTTCTTTTCATTTTCTTTTATTTTCTTTTACTCCTCCTTATTTTGCTTCTCTTCCAAATTCATATCTCTCTCTTTATCCGTTTCATCTTTCTCTCTCTCTCTCTCTCTCTCCCTCTACCTCTCATTCTCAAAACTCTCTTTCTTCTTCTTTATCTATGTTTTTTCCTCCTCCTCCCGACCTCCATGGCCACGGCCTTAATCCATACTATCACCAACCTGCAAACTTCTCCAACGTCGGACCACCACCACCACCGTCACCTAATTCCATTATCATCTAGAACCACCATTCACAACGTGTTGTAGGTGAAGAAAGAGAAGAAAAAGAATGAAGATGGAGGAGAAAGAAACAAAGTTAGAAAAGTTTTTTTTTGAATTTCAAAAGTTGGTTTTCGGCTTACTTTCGACATGCCAAAACCATCCATTCTGGGAAGAAGTAAGAAAATTAGGTCATGTAAGATGAAGTACGAAGTAAGTTGAAGAGATTAGCGAAAGAATGAAGTAAAACCGTTAAGAATTAAGAATGTTATGGAGTCCGAAAGATGGTTCGAAGAAATGTCCGAGACAGTAGGGAAAAAATCTAATTTTTCATCAAATTTTAGAGATCCGATGGCATGCAAAAAGAGATGAAACGAGGCGTGTGAGTAGTGAACCAAAAACTAGGCCGAGAGGTAAATCCAATGACAAAAAAATAAAATAAAACGGAGTTACGATGAAGAAGATACAAGTATTTGAACTGGTGTCATTGAAACTAAATTTCTAGGTCTTTCTGTCGTACATGCTGCGGCTGTTGGAGAAGATGAACTAAATTTTTATCCAGCGTTTCTCGGCTCATGGTGCTACAGTGCATCCTAGTACATTTGGGTTAATCGAGTGGTCCTATGCCTTTGGAGATGACCACCCTTAGGTTTTTCGATGTGTAGAATTCATTTTTGGGGTTAGATCTTGCAAATTCTGACAATTAAAAGTTCTAAGAGAATCTAATGGAAGATTAACGGTGAGATCGCATTCGATTAATGTGAAATTTCAGCAAGACGGTCATATCTTACGATTAGAATCATAAATCAAATTCGGATGATAAATCGTTAGCAATCTAACATTGTAAGAAAACTCTATCAACCCTCTCATTCTTTTTAATTGTTAAAATTTTCATATGTTATAGATAGCTAAAAATTTAGATAAAATATTGTTTATAGTTGTATGTAAATTTGTGATTTGTATGTTAAATATTTTAAGGTTATTTTTTATTAGTAGTCTTAAAAATCATGATATAATTTTGGAATTAGACTAGCATGTGTAGTTTGTGCCATTAAAGAGATGATTAAAGATTTTATTTGATTTGATTATATAACTCTTCAATCTACCAGAAACTTGTACGAATTTTTAGACAATTTTATGCTCAAAATTTTGAGATGATTTCTTCTACAAAGTTGTTGAGAATGATGTCTAGTTAATCCAGGAATTTTTGCAACAATATTAAGCTTTGTATGAATTTATATAAATTTTTAATTAAATCTGAAACTGTAAGATAGATGTTACTATATGTTTGAAAATTTATTAAAAATTCTATGTTAAGCCAAATCTGGTAATTTCTAACTAAAATATGAAATTTGAGTAGTCTGGTTTCATAATAAATTTTTAGATTATGGAATTGATTTATAAATTTAAGTATGGAATTAATTTAAGAAAATGTGATAAATCCGTGTCATAAAATTTCTGATAATTTTACAGAATTATTTATAACTTATTTTTGGGAAATTCTTTCTGAAAATGACCTAAACATATTTATTGAATATTTTGTACATTTTCACAAATTTTAGAACTATATAAATAATTTATTTATAATTTTTATTACCTAACGTATAACCTGAAAATTTCTAGACAGGTTTAAGATCATCACTTCAATTATTTATTTGGATAAAAATCAGTTATTGTGTTGGTCTAATTCATCAAATATTGTAAATTAGTAATCCATGTATGGATGTATTGTGGTTTATTTAATATTGTGGTAGTCTAATATTGTAAATTAAAAATCCATGCATGTGTGTGACTATGGTTTATTTTCTTTGTATCTAAATTATTATTTCATACCATGGTTTAAATAAATTGTTTACTTAAATTCTGTACATTTATTTATTATTGTGTGACATGTTTAATCTTTTATGTTGGGAATTTTAATGAGTTGGTATAACATTATTTGTGATTAAAAATTGGAATTATTTGTGATTAATATCAAAATTAACTGAAATGATTAACGACTTATACAAAGTTAACAATTGACGGTTAAGACTAGTTGTTCAGGGTGAGTCTTGGTTTTAAAGAGTGTATGAAATTAAGGGTTGACGGTTAATACCGGTTGTTCAAGGTGCGTCCTGATTTTAAAGAATGTATGAAATCAAGGGTTGACGGTTAATACCGGTTGTTCAGGGTGAGCCTTGGTTTTGAGAATTCTCATCTAAATTGTGTCGCGAAACCCTAAGATGGCACAGGACTTATTTAAACCCTTTTCGATATTCGATTTTGGAATAAGAGTGGATGTGCAGGTGGCACACAGGGAGGTTACGAACCCCTAGCAGGCCGTTTCCTTAGGGCAGACCACGGATGCCACTACTTGGGTATATAACTCCGAACGTGGGCATCCTTGGTAGTTACGGTTGATAACACTTGAATATTTGACCAATGAAGGGTTTCAAATTAATCGTTGTCATGCTTAGCGGTCGGTAAGTTAAATCTCTTTGGTGAGATTTCAAGTGTCACCTAATTTATTAAACTTATTGAAATTATTTTAATGGTTGTAATTTATGTTTAGAATTATATTGTTATCTCATGTTTATAATCTCATTATTTTTCTCTTAAAAAGAATGGTAGGTTAGTTGTGTTTTGTTACTATGTTGCAAAACTCATGGCATATATTTTTATTGCCCTGGCGTTTTATGCCAGGTTTTGGCAAGGGAATAATTGAAGCTGAAATGGAGTTGACGCTAACATAGAGCCTTCGCTGACTTGAAACCCCGATTAGAGCCGAATAAATTATATTATTTTATATAATAGCTATTAAGGACTTTATCATTTCATTTGATGTTGTATTTGGATAATTTTAAGTTTTTATCTATTGTTGTTTGAACATTTGGTTATGTACGAGAGTTGGATTGCCCTATTAAGATGTCAATCTTTTGGTTTATTAAGTCATTTTGTTTATTTAATTTCCCTTGATGTTCCAAAATTTTGGGGCATCACAAAAACTGCTCAGGGTCGCATTCCTGCACGCCCTAAGATAAAAAAAAAAAAACCACTTGAGAACACTCTAACCACACTAAAATTATGAGAAAAAGTCCTGAGAAAACCGCTCAGGGTCGCGTTCCTACACGTCTTGAGATAATTTCCAAACACACTAAAATTGTGTGAGGAAAGGAGCACTCAAATTACGCTGAAATCATGAGAAGAGGTCCTGAGAAAATCGCTCAGGGTCACATTCCTGCATGCCCTGAGATAAATTCCAAACATGCTGAAATCGTGTGAAGAATGGAATAATCAAACCACGCTAAAATCGTGAGAAGAGGTCCTGAGATGATGCAATAGATACAAAGAGTATGATGAGATTATGTGATAGATGCACAGAGTATGATTGTATGATATATGCAGGATGCGGTATGTGTGACAAGCAATGTAATGGATAATGTTTAGAAAATGGAGTAAACCAGCAAAGTGGTGCTTTTGAAAGCACTTCATAGGGCAAGTGGCGATGAACCACTCTACTCTGATGGGGATCTCCCCTTTGTGTTTTTCGAAATCTTACCTTTAATTCATAGTTCAAAGGTCCTCAAATACTAACAAAGGGTAACATCAGCATGTAGAAGCCATGGATGCCACTTTTCTTCCTGATCATATTCATAACTTTCCCTATTCTCTAGCAGGATGACAGGCTAGATTGGTTAAGTATCTAGAATTAAGGCGCATACACGCTGCCTCAACCTATGGGCCTGCCATACAGATTTCAAGCTGAGGATACACATTTGGGTATTTAAACCATACCTTAGTCTCAGAAAATCCAAACCTTTGTGTTCTAGGCATCGCCATTCGAACTCTAGTTTCCACCATTACAAACATAGCCAAGACAGCTTTGGTGGGGAATGATGCTCAGAGAGAGCACTTTGATCGCCATTCTGACTTGAAGCAAGCTTGAGCTTGAGGTCGAGGTACACTCACACTTCGGAGAAATGATAAGGCCTGAAAAGGTGCCTCCGGAATGTAATCCCGGAAATTGCTAAAGTTGAAACAAACTCAGATGCTCCAATTTTTCCTCTTTTCTTTTGCTTTGTAGTCCAGAACCTATGTAGATTTAGATAGGTCCTCGTTCTATTGCTCTCTCTTTTGATCTGGGTTGGACCCTACAGTTTATGAATAAAAGAATTCTATTTTGCACATAATGTCACGGCACTTTGAGCACAAAACGATTTATTTTTGAAATTGAAACCAAGAATGAATTTTTAACCGGATATTAAGCCTACGACTCACCACAGTACACCACGACTAAACAAAGGAAAATCAAAGTAAAAACAACCTAAACACGTTTATTTACACCTACCGAAATCCAAAATGACTCAAAACAAGACTCAAAACAAAAACCATAAACACAACACTTGGATGTTTGCCACCGGTGAGAGACCTCAAAATTCACGGGGAGCCTGCTTCTCCAGGTATTGTTTCCTACCATTTCTCATTTTTTATTCTCACATCACTTTGGCACTTAATCTCTATTTTGTCTTAAAAAGCCCTTTATTTATTTTTTCTCTCAGTGCTTATCTCTCTATTCTTTAATCTCTCTTATTTTTTATCCCTTCCCAAGGGTGGTTAATGGATAAGCAGAAAGTTGTAGACCCTTGCCCCTAGTACTCTGTTAGATTCTTTTTTTTTTTTGCTCACAACTAGTGAGTTTTCCCACAGAGGGGTTATGATGCGACTGGATGTGCAGCAAATCTACAACTGACATTGCTTGACAATGCCCTTGGCTTAACTTGACTGAGATGAGCTACAACATGTCTCACCAGCCGGGTATATAGTTGATTGGCCTCACACACTATGTGTTCTATTTCCTCTTTCGGTTCAGACACCAGTTTAGATATGATTAGACCTGTCCAGATAAAGGGGTGGAATACCCTGCTCCATTTCTAGTTCACTCTTCGTACTTGGCTCAATACCTCACTGCTTGGAGGACGAGAAAGCCTTTTGACCCATCCTGTTAGCTTCAGTTGTGCCCTTTCTAGCAAGTGTGCTGACAACGGGGAAAAGGCAAAAAACCTGATTCAATCGTGCCCCTACTTCATCACTTTGACCATTTATTTGTTTTGCTTTTGGCCCTCTGCTAAAACAATTTTGACCAATACGAGAGTTTAAATTAACATGCTTGTTCGACTTTCTGTTTTGAAATCATGTAAGTTAGGCTGTAAGCACTGAATTTTTTTCTTTTTTTGGTCCAAGAAATGGTCCAGTGTTGGAAAAATGGAATAATTTCCAAGAAAATTAGTCAACTTCACTAAAAACCCTCAAAGCTGTTTTTGCAAATGGCCACTATCCGACCAACGTGGAATTAACTCTTGAGATGCACAACCTAAAATCCGAACTTGATTTGTCTTGCAGCTAAATCCTTTATCGGAACAGGACAACTGAATTTGAACTAAGACGAGCCAATTGGACGTGGATATAATAGCCAAGTTTGAATAAAGATAAGCCAATCAACATACATGAGACAAACAGGCTAAAAATGGTTTGGGGCCGAACTTCAGGACGAAGTTGCCTACGTATCCCAAAGATAGGAATTAGGCCTTACATAGTTTCGAGGTTAAGGTGCACTTGAGTATTAACTCTCTCCTTTTACGCTCTAACTTTTGCCAAGGCTGCCCTTTCAGGTTTTCAATCTTGCGAGCTCTATTTTTTTCCTTTTCTTTTCTTTCTTCTTTTTTTTCTTTTCTTTTTTCTTTGTTTCCATTTTTTCATTTTTGTTTTTTTTCTTTTTTTCCTCGCTCTAACTTATCCATGTTGATTGATTGTGAGATCTCTAGGCCATCTAAATCTGCGAGAATGGTTGTTGTTCCTGACCAAATAGTCTTGATGATGTAAGAGCCCATCCAATTGGGTCTGAATTTGCCCCTAATGTTGTGGATAGGAACTCAATTGTCCTTCAGCATAAATTTTCTTCTCTCCAATTATGGTATTTGGCTTTCTCATATCTGACCTTTTTTGCCCCTAGTTCAAGGGCTACTTCTCATCTAGCTATGCAAGCTTCCTTTAATCACATCTAACCTTCTTGCCCCTAGTTTAAGGGTTGCTTCCAATTTGACCATGCAAACCTTATATTTTGGTTGATCATTGATCATTCTGAATCAAGGTTCAAGGTTTGAAAGCAAAAGGGTCGAGTCTCGAGGCTGAGAGTGATCCTATGTTGTACGTCTCAAGATCAATTCCAGGCATGTCTTCATGGGACTACGCAAAAATGTTTTTGAAATCTTTTAATAAAGCAACCAGTCACTCGTGCTCTTCTGAAGACAATGTACAAGCAAATTGGATCAAGCTGGGATCCTTCTCAGTACTCACATTAACAGACATGATCTCATTCATTAAAGGCTTAGCAGGCCTCTATTCCTCTCAGTTGATCAAATTTTTACAAATCCCAAGGAATTCCTTCCTCTTTGTTTTCATCACAGTTTTGGAAACAATTTTGAAAAACTTTGGTCAATGCAATGATTTAAAGGCACAGAGAAGTAAGTGAAAATTACTATCGTTTCATTCAGAATTTGTGGCTCAACTGGCTTAATGATAGAAACAGACTCAAAAGAAAGAGTGTAAAAGACAAACACAAAACAAGAAAGTGATATCCGAGTTAACACCCCCGAAATCACCAAAACAAGACTGACTCAACACCCAGTTCAGAAAGTAAAATAAACAGCATTTTCAATATTACTAAAACCAGTGTATGCCATGCACTATGCCCGGAGTAAAATGTGCGCCGTTAGCAGGTGGTTCATTCCCGATCAAAGAACTAGCCACATTATCTCCCAAGTTCATTGATCTAGTGCCGATAGACTTTATAAGACCTAGTGGAGCGATGACCTTATTGTCAATCAAATCTTGAACTGTGTGGCGAAGGCGAAAACAATGGTTAGTGTCATGGCTAGTTTGTTAATGGAAAACACGGTACTTTGCAGCATTATGCTTAGCTGGAAGGGGATCAGAGAGGCGCCAAGGGTCAAGGGGTTTGAGATGGCCTTGTTCTATGAGGATTTGGAGAGCTTTGGACAAGGTCATATAAAGGGGATTAAAGGTGCGACTACCAGTCCTGGAAGGATTGACAAAGGGGTCAGCAGGTGTTGACTAGGTTTGATGATCTCTTTCGAGTGTAGTTTTGGAGTTGAAATGGGTGTTTCTGGTATAGTATCCCTTGTCATGGCTTGCCCCTTGATTCGAAATGCTCCCAACCTGGGTGACAAAAGTGTCATCCACAGTCTTTGCAACAACTACAAGCACTTGCTGCTTGTTCAGCCCTTTGACCTTCAAAGCCTCAATAGCCCACTGAAGATGTTCATAGGGATCAATGCTTACCCTGACCTTGTTCTTGCCACTTGTTTCAGCTTTGCCAAGAGATTGGGTGGTTATATCGAAGTGAGGCCCATTCATTGTTAACATGTTATTACCCAGACTTGAGATAGCCCTTTCCAACTACAACTCGTCCCAAGATTGGGGAGTTTTTTGACATGAAATTCCCGGCATGTGATATGGTCAATAATGGAACCAAGATCCCAAAGGCTAAATCTACCATAATTCTCTGAAGATCCTCAATCATGCTCAATAGCTCAGAAGTAGTGGGCTCGACCATTGGTGCACGTGGTGTATTTAATAGGGTTCGAGATGATTAGAGTTCAAGTGTGTCCATTATACACAAGTTCGTGTTTTCTGGAATGAACACCTCAGGCTTGGGTAAATGGGCTAGGATGATGTATATGCTAGGGTTGTAGATGGATGGTAGTGTATGGATTAGATTGATGTATGGAGGTAAAGGGTTAGTGTTAGCCTAAGGTTTTTTTGGTGAAGCTATTATCTCGTCGTCAATAAGATCTTGAATCTTATGACGGAGGTGGATGCAACGGTTTGTATCATGACCATGCTGTTAATGATAAGCACAGTGTTTAGCAAGGTCATACTTTGGTAGAAGAGGATTTGGGAGGGGTCAGGTTTCTAGGAGCTCTAGGTGATCTTTTTCTAACAGCGTTTTCAAGGCTTGAGAGAGAGCCACGTAAAGAGGATGGAAATTTCGAGCTTGTCAAGTTGAAGTGGTTGGTTTTAGGCTATTATCAGCAAAAGGTTTGATAGGATTGGTGACAGTATTTACTTCTGAGCATTTCGCAACTATGTTACCCTTGGTAGCAGCATTGGAACTACGAACAACATTCTTCCTCAAAGGCTCATTACCTTCCACAATGATCCCTTTTCTGATAGCATCCTCGATTTGAGCCTTAATTTCATGGAGGTTCTTAAAGTTGAATAGTGGAAGGACAACCATTTTCTGTAATAACCTTTTGTGCAGATTTCTAACAATTATACGAACTTGCTCTTTCTCTGGAGGCCCGTTTTCCATCATAGCCACCTTTGTCCTCCATCGAGTAAGAAACTCTAAGAAGCCCTCATTCGGTTCCTAGCGTGTTACCTCAAGATCGCGAGTTGTGACCTCGATCTGTGTGTTGTAGGAATATTGGGCAACAAAGGATTCAGCCAACTCCTGCCAGCTCTGTTTCATAGAGTTCTCCAATTTAGCATACCAAATGGCAGCTATTCCAGACATGGTTCACCCGAATAGTGACAACTTCTACACTCAAGTCAAACCCATTGGTCGCAGGATATCAGAAAACAAGCACAGATGCACAATTGGATCTCCAAAGCTATCGAAGCGGTCAATATGTGACATCTTGAACCACTCCAACAAAATAACGGCGGATTCAATATATCCGTCCTCAATACCTAAAATGGAGCTAACCCCCTGCGCTTTCTTGAATAGTTTTTCAAGTTTGTTGACTTTGAGCAGGGTCGGGTCAAACTCAAACTCAAACTCAAAAGGTGTCTTGGCTGGAGCTCTAGACATTTGAATCAGGATTGGATCTGTCTGGACTGGAGGGATAGGTACACTCGGTGGATCTTGAGCTGTATTGGCAGCGATGTTTGGCATAGGAGTAGCTATGTTAGGTGCATGAGAAACAGAAGTCGTAGTCGGCTGTTGTTGTTGTTGTTGTTGCAACCTATTAATGACCTCAGTTTGTCGGGTCATATCCTGTTGGAGCGAATCTACTGTTTGCTGAAGCCGGATTAGTAAATCCTCTAGATTTGTCTGAGGCTGAGCCATGATAGGAGTAGATGCCTGGGATGTGCTAAACAAAGGTGATTTAACTAGTGAATGTCAGAATAGTGGAACTGGTAAACCCTGTCTGGCCCTCCTTTGTCTTACCACCAACGAAAGCAAAGCAAACACTGGCTGCCTCTGAACTAAATTTTCGACCTAACAAAGTCTATCGAAGGGGATATCAAAGCCTTCTGAAGCTATGGTTCCAGGACTACGTTGCAAAAGAGAAAACAGATAGCACCTCAGCCCAATATCACTAGAACAAATATGATCACAGCTGAGTGACTGTACTCCCCGCTTAATTCTGCCCCAAAACAGATACCAATTGTATCACTGATATGAACATTCCTGTACAATTCATTGTAAAGCACATACCGATTAAAGAGAGCCAAAGCACCCCAATGAGGAGGTAGCGTTACCATGTCCTAGTTTTGGCATGAACTAGGGTTTCACTACTTCAAGCAAGTAGCTTTCATAAAATCCTATATATGGGTGAGCATCATGTCCTATGTTGGAACAGTCACTATGGCTTACTACATACAGTTAGACCACATGGTCAAAGAGAGGTACCTCAGCAAGATTACCTAATATACCTCTCACACCTAACACCGAGAAGTGAAAGGAGAATCAAGCGGTACAACGGTAGTTCAGATCCAAGTGTTGTGTTTCCAACATGGCAGAGCCCATGACTGGTCAGCCTTTTGGCAAGCGTTTTAGGCAAGCCTTTAGCAAACCGTCCAAGAATAGCAGATGAAAAACACAGTGACTTATAGTAACAATGCAAATGCAAATTCAAATGCAAAGAACATATTTATGTAGATAAAATTTAACATCATGAAACTCAAGTCAAGTTCTCTAAATTCCCCAGCAGAGTTGCCAGAAACTGTAGTTTGCTTTTCGTACTCCTTTTGGATACGATTAGCCCTACAATTTGGACTCCCGTGGTTCTGAATCTGACTTCAAAAGTGCAATGTAAAATAGATAAACACAAATGAGTCCAAATCCTACAATTCTTTTGAAAAATCGATTTTGAATCAAAATGCAAAAAATGGACTGCTTTGCCAGATTTCAGACTCGCCACCTAAATATTTTTGAAAAATTTAGGAAACCCATGACTCATGCTAAAGGCCACGTGTCCGTCATCACCAAAGTGTCTTGGCTCGAGAACTAGGTACGAAAAGGGAAGGTCATGAATTGAGCACCTCACTCGCCCGATCAAAGATTGGCCTCTACTAATCATGATGTGATTTTTATTTACATTATATGTTCTTGTTTTGATTTTTATTGCTAAATTTTACTAAGTGATGCACACAAGTATAAACCAATTCGCTAAATTTGGAATGCTTTGATTTCATGTTTGTTTTAAAAATGTGTTTTGCATGCATGTCACTTAAAAAAGCGAGCTTGTATTGACATTAATCAAATTATTCCAACTTAAGTAAAAGGCCTTCATCCACCGGCATTCAAACAGGTATATCACTTAAGCACTTAGGGTGTGTTTGTTTGGACAGGTAGGATAAGGGTGATTGTAATCTATTGGACTGTTTGTCCTGGGATACATTGTCATCCCTAGACAATTTGATTGGACTAGATTTGTATCCTATGTTTGTTTAGTCATGAGATTAGATGTCTGGATTTGACTATTTTTAGTGAATCTAATGTTTGGTTGGACAGACTGAATAAGGATAAATGTTCAAAAGACTATTTTACCCTTGTAATTTATAATTTTTATTTAATATATAATTTTAAATATGTAATCTATAATTTATAATTTATAATTTAACAACACTAAAATTTTTTAATTTATAAGGCCATAATTTTTAATTAAATTAAATTTATAATTTATGATTTATATTTTTTATTTAATATATAATTTTAAATTAACAACACTAAAAAAATAATTTTATTTAATATATAAATATAATTTTTAACAACACTAAAAAAATTATAAGGCCATAATTTTTAATTTATTATTTTTAATTAAATTAAATTTATAATTTATATTTTTTATTTAATATATAATTTTAAATTAACAACACTAAAAAAATAATTTATAAATGTTCAAAAGACTATTTTACCTTTTTTCAATTGTTTATTAAGTAATAGCATGAGGGTAAAATGAAGTTTTCACACATTAGTCCTATAAGATACCAATCCCATAGAAATAATCCCACCCCTCCCCTTAGGATACAATAATCCCTCATATGAGGGACTAATAGTCCGAAAGGACTTTTAATCTGGACCAAAAAAATTAAACAAAACAATGGACTATTAGTCCGGATGGACTAATAGTCCAATCCCATGAAATAATCCCTCAAAACAAACACACTCTTAGCCTCACGGAAAACATGTTTGACATGGCAACAAGCACACACAATGCAACATGTTGAAGCGATAAGTGCTCACCTAGTGTTCCAAAGCAAGCCAAACAGAGAAAAATAATTAGAAAACATGCATACTCTTAAATAATGCAATATGACTAATGTGACAAATACAATCATGCAAATAACAAGTTCAGCTACTAGCATGGCATTTGATTCAATTCAAGACATAGGATAAAGCATGTATTCGAGCAAAGGATTTTGATTTTGACATTAGTTATAATGATGAGTCGAACCCTTATGTATGCAAAACGAGTGAATGCAAGTCAAGAAAAAATGTTAAGGAAACATGATGCTCTATGCTACCATTATAAGCAGGTAAATAAAAGGGAGAAAGAAATAGGGGTTGGAAGACATAAACCACATTATTACATATTTTTCCCTCATGCAAGATCTGAATATCCGAGTGTCCGAATTAAACTAGCTATTACAATACCGAATGAATAATGAATAGTTAACTAACTATTTAATTTATTACAACAATAAGAATTCACAAAGATCGCATGCGCGTTGATGAAAACAGTGTTCAAAAACTGCTCTGTCTGCTTAGACTGCTCTGTTTCACCCTCAGCCACTGCCCTCTGTTTTTGTAAAAAGAGCTTTGCTTACCAAAGATTACAGCTCGGTTGGCCTCCAATGAGGCTCAACCGGGTCCAAACAAGGCCGGTCGTGCCCTAATTTCACGTAAAAACCTGTGTTTTGTGCTCTGAGGTGAAAACAGTCTAGACAGAGCAGCTTTAAGCTCTGTTTGTCCTTTCTGCTCTTCTCTGTCATGTGGAACTTCAAGAGAAGAACAGATTCGGTTCCAAAATCATCAACAAGCACATTGATGGCTTGATAAGTTTGAACACGATTTGAACAAAAATCAATAAATGCAATGAAGTCGACCACCCCTCCCTCCTCTCACGAATGTTCAAAGACTTAAGTAGATACGCCTCAAGATTCATCAAAACACCATGAATTGATATGTAATGACTCTTGACGCGATGAATTCGGCATAACGTCTGGCTGAATCCAACCTATTTTATTCATCTTCCTTATGTCGGTTGAATTGCTTTTAAGCCAATTTTATTAATCCTTTTTTATTTACCTTTCAATTACTTAATCAATTTGTCCAATAATGAGAGTTACGTCCACAAAAAGGAGAAAATCGTCAAATTAGAAGTTGTTTTCGACATTAGAGAGACATAATGCCCTGATAATGAACCTCCGAAGAGATTAAACCATTTAGCATTGTAGGTGTCTTTTTCGTGTATAAACAACACTTGGTTGAAACAACTCTGAAAGAAAAGGAAAACCAAGAAAGGAGGAAGGTTGCAGAAATGAGTATGCAAAGTTGGTTTATTAGAAAAGTGAGACTCTCTACATGGAAGAAAGGTAAAGAAGGCTATCAACTCGAATGGCTCGGTGTCTTAGTCCTAAACAACTGAAGCCATGAGTACTTATCACACAACAAGCAAAGTATTCAAATCATGAACTAATTAAATGAATTAAAATAACCCTAAACAGCCCCTAAAGCACCAAAAAAAAATTAAAAAAAATAGTAGCTAAAAGTGTATTAAAGAGCACAAAAAGATAGGTAAAAACAAGAAGACACTAAACTAGTAAATAAAAACAATGAGATGTGGCTAACCCCTCCACTTTTGAGACTTCAAACCATGTTTTTTTAGTCCTTTTTAAACTCTGAAAAATAGTTTAAAAGTAAAAAAAAAGAGTGTAAAAACAAGGGTGTGAGCTATGAAGTAAGGTGCAAGAAAGGGTATTAATCCTTTCTACCTTTGATAGCTATTCAAACACAAGTTTCAACATTCGAAATGGATCCAAAACAACATAATAACACAAGAAATAGATAAAGATGGATTGAAATGTGTTAATCATATTGTTTAATTTTGATGATGTCTAAAAGATTATTTGAAAAATTCTGATTTTTTTTTATATACATATTTTATATTATTTGACACAAATATTATCTGTTTAAAATATAGGTTGTATGATATATTTGTTAAAAATACTATTTAAATGGAAATATTTTGAAAATATCAGTATTCACTTTTTGACAAATTTAAAATTGATTAGTTGTATTATTTTGACAAAATTGATTGATTGGTTGGATGGTCACTATTCACTTTTTGACAAAATTAAAATTGATTTTTTTTTTTTTTTGACAAATGTTATATTAATGAATTATTCCTTTTTGATATACTCACATGGGATGATTGGTTATTTTTATTTGAATATATTTATAATCTCTTCAACAATTACAAAACTTTTAAAAAGGGTATATATATATGAGTGTGAATTGAATTTTATACTCAAAATTATGATGACTTGCCTGCAAAAGTGGACAAAGAAAATGTGTAATGTTTGACAAAGAAAAAAGTGGACAAAGAAAAGGTGTAAAGTTGGACAAAGGAAAAGTGAACTAAGAAAAAAAAGGATATGCTGTCGAGGAGTGTCTTCTCTTCCAACGGGTATATTTTTTCGTATAAATAGAAGTGTTGCGTATGGAGAAAAATCAAGAACTTGAAGAGAAAAAATTCCTGTGTACTCCAAAATTTTGAGTGTATTGTATTCTGCTATTTCACTTTCAGATCTAAGTGTAGCCTTTGTTCTTACACTTTCATATCTACTCTTTGTGAGAGAATTATTGTAAAAGATGGTTTAAGTACCACTTATTTTTAGTCATTATTTTTGTGAAAGATTTTTGTAAAGGTGAGGCATTTATTGTTGAGTAGGGCTCAATAAATAAGAGTAAGTCCTGTGCCAAATCCATAAGCTTGGTGGTGTATTTATTCAGTTGATAGCAAAAAAAATTTAAAGGAAGTTCCTTAGGGTATAGACGTAGGCCTGGCGTGCTGAACCACTATAAATCTCAGTATTTTATTTTCTCTCCCTATCTCTCTTACTTTTATATTGATAATTATGATTCTATTTTATTTATTTATTTTTGGTTAAAATTCTGAATATAGTGTTAATTTTAATATTGTAAAAATTTTTTAATAACCTAATTTACTGCCTCTCTTGAGTTGCCTGCCTGGGATAACAATTGGTATCAAAGCCTAGACTCTAGTTTGTGTAACTTAACCATCTTAGAGTAGATCATGACAACCCCTAGTTATTCCTTACCTGAGGGGCAACCATTCAATAAGCCACCACTATTTAGCGGCACAAATTTTAGCTATTGAAAAACTAGGATGACCATACATGTTCAATCTAATGATTATGAATGCTAGAAAATTATTTGCAATGATCCAAAAATTCTTACCAAAACTGTAGATGGACTTAAGGTACCAAAACCTGAAGATGAGTGGAATTAATCAGATACTAGAATGACCCAAATTAATGTCAAAGCCACAAACATGTTGTACTGCACCTTAGATGCCAACAAGTTTAATAGAATTTCCACATGTAAAACCGCAAAAGAAATTTGGGATAAACTTATAGTGACTCATGAGGGAACCGAACAAGTTAAAGAATCAAGAGTCAGTTTGCTAGTCCATAATTATGAACTCTTTAAAATGAAGTATGATAAAACTATTATTAATAGTTTAACTTCTCTTGGCAAAATATATACTAACGCTGAAATTGTAAGAAAATTGCTTAGGTCATTGTCAAAAAGTTGGGAGACAAAAGTCATTGCTATTACCGAAGCCAAGGATTTATCAAAGCTAAGTCTAGATGAGTTAATGGGATCTCTCTTAACTCATGACCTCATAATGCAAGAAGGAAAAGAAGATGAGGACAACAATAAGAAGAAAGGAATAGCCTTCAAATCCACCTCGAAACATCAAGAGGATGAGGAAGATGATTCGAATGATGATGAGGAAATGACATTCATCACTAGAAAGTTCAAAAGGTTTGTGAAAAAGAAACAAGGTGTGCGAAAATTTTTCAGAAAAGATTTCAATAATAGGGATTTTCAAAAGGGAGAAAATCACAAAAAATTTGAAGTTACTTGCTACGAATGCAACAAACCTGGACACTACAAATCAGAATATCCGAAACTTAAGAAACAATTCAAGAAGGACAAGAACAAAGTCATGATTGCAACATGGGGAGAAGATAATGATGAAAGCAACTCAGAAACCGAAGTTTGCAAAAATGAGGTTGCTAACCTATGCTTAATGGCATTTGGAAATGAAAATGAGGTAAATGATGAATCTTTTAAGTTTGATGAATTACAATCAACTTTTAATGAATTACATACTAAATTTATGAAACTTAGGTTGAAAAGTAACTGTCAAAAGAAAGTGATTTCAAGTTTATGAAAAGAAAATGAATCCTTAACTTTCAAAATAAATGATTTAGAAAATGAAACAATGAAAATGGAAAAGGAAAATGATATTTTAACTCGAAAAGAGTCTTCAATTTCTGAAAAAACATTAGTTGTATTGCAAGAAGAAAATGAGTCTTTAAAAAAAGGAGCAAATTATTTTGAAAGAAAATATCGAAGACTTGAAAAATACTCTTTCCAAATTCACTCAAGGTATAAATACTTTAGATAAAATTCTTAAAAATCAAAATCGTACTTTTGATAGAGCCGGAATTGGATATAAACCTTTTTAAAAAGTAAAAACTGTCAAAAATAGTTTCGTGCATGCATCTTCTAATCACTCTAATCTCACATGTGATTTTTGTAGTACAAAAGGTCATATTTCACCTTCATGTCCTGTTAAAAGAAATCATTTTGCTAAAATAAAAAAGATGTGGGTTCCTAAGGACATTTCAAGAGTATCAAATTCTAACTTTTATGAACCCAAAAAAATATGGGTATTAATAAAAAAATCAAAATTTTGTAGGTATGTTTCAAGACAAAGTCTAGTAACGATAGATGATATCTCGACAGTGCATGTTCGAGGCACATGACCGAAAATAAAGCTATGTTCGCCACACTTTAACCAAAAGATGGCGGATATGTAACTTTCGGCGACAATAGCAAGGGTAAAATCATAGGTGTAAGTAGTATTGGTAAAAACCATTCTCCTATTATTGAAAATGTTTTACTTGTTGAAGGTTTAAAATATAGCTTGCTTAGTATTAGTCAATTATGTGATAAAGGGTATAAAGTTATTTTTGAGAAAACTCATTGCATTATTGAGAACACCCTAGAAAACAAAACTTTATTTGTAGGTTATAGACATGAGAATGTATATGTCTTTGATTTACATGATTTGTCTTCTCATTTTAACATTAAATGTTTATCTGTTATAAATGATAATGGTTGGCTTTGGCATAGAAGATTAGGACATGCTCATTTTGATTTAATTTCCAAACTTTTAAAAAATGAGTTAGTCATTGACTTACCAAAAACTATTTTTGAAAAAGACAAACTTTGTGATGCATGTCAATTTGGAAAAAAAAAACTAGAATTTCTTTTAAATCCAAAAATATCATTTCAACTACGAAACCGCTTCAACTCTTGCATATTGATTTATTTGGACCATCTAGAACATTAAGTTTAGGAGGAAAATCATATGCTCTTGTTTGTGTTGATGATCATACTAGATATACATGGGTATTATTTTTAGCACACAAAAATGAAACTTTTTATAATTTCTCAAGACTTTGTAAAAGAATTCAAAATGAAAAAAATCTTAATATTTGTAGTATTAGAAGTGATCATGGTAGAGAATTTGAAAATTATGATTTTATTATGTTTTGTGATGAGTTTGGAGTTAATCACAACTTTTCTACTCCTGGAACTCCTCAACAAAATGGTGTAGTTGAAAGAAAAAATAGCTCTGGAAGAAATGGCCCATACTATACTTTGTGAAAATAATTTACCTAAATATTTATGGGCGGAAGCTATTAACACTGTATGCTATGTTGTAAACCAAGCTATGATTAGACCTATTCTTAAGAAAACCCCTTATGAAATTTGGAAAGGTAGAAAACCTAATATTGGTCACTTGCGTACATTTGGTTGTAAATGCTTTGTATTGAATAAAAATAAAGACAACTTAGAAAATTTTGATGCTAAATTAGATGAAGCTATATTTCTTGGGTATTCAATTTCCAGTAAAGCCTATAGAGTATTCAATAAAAGAACTTTGCTTGTTGAAGAATCTATGCCTGTTGTTTTTTATGAATCTAACAACATTATTTCCAAGAATCTTGTAAGTAATGATATTGTAGAAAAACAACCAAGCATGGAGAAAATTTATATAAAAGAAAATGAAGAAAATCCATTACGCAAACATGAAGAAGAAATGACAATGGAAAAACTTCAAGAAATATATGCTCTTCCAGAAAACGACTCAAATTTACCAAAAAAATGAAAATATTCTCATGGCCACCCTAAAGACCTCATCATAGGAGATGCGGCGGAAGGTATAAAAACTCTTTCTTCTGTTAGAAATGTTTGCAGTAACTTAGCATTTGTTTCACAAATTGAACCAAAATCGTTTTTAGAAGCTGAAGATGATGAAAACTGAATTTTTGCAATGCAAGAAGAATTAAATCAATTTGAAAAGAATGAAGTTTGGTTTTTAACTCCTCGACCTAAGGATCATCCCATTATTGGTACAAAATGGGTTTCTCGAAATAAAATGGATGAATCCGGAGTTATTACTAGAAATAAAGTTAGATTAGTAGCTCAAGGTTATAATCAAGAAGAGAGCATTGATTTTGATGAAACTTTTACACCAGTTACTAGACTTGAAGCTATTAGAATGTTACTAGCTTTTGCATGTTTTAAAGATTTTAAATTATATCAAATGGTTGTTAAAAGTGCTTTTTTTAAATGAGTACATTTCGGAGGAAGTTTATGTTAAACAACCTCCCGGTTTTGAAAATCATAAATACCCGGATCATGTTTTCAAACTTTCAAAAGCCTTATATGGCTTAAAACAAGCTTCTAGAGCTTGGCATAAAAGATTGAGTAATTTTTTACTTAACAAAGGTTTTTGTAGAGGAAAAATTGATACAACATTTTTTATAAAATCCAAAAAGGAAGATATGCTAATTGTTCAAATTTATGTTGATGATATTAGTTTTGGTGCTACTAATGAAAATTTGTGTAAAAAGTTTGCTAAAGATATGCAGGGTGATTTAAAATGAGTATGATGGGGGAATTAAATTACTTCCTTGGTCTACAAATTAAACAAACTAATAATGAGATTCATTTAAATCAAACGAAATATATCAAGGATCTACTCAAAAGGTTTGAAATGGAATCATCAAAGCCTGCAACAACTCCAATGAGCACATCAATAAAAATCGACAAAAATTAGCAAGGTAAACCTGTAGATGAAAAGAAATATCGAGATATGATTGGTTCTCTACTCTATCTTACTGCAAGTAGACCCGATATAATGTTTAGTGTTTGTATGTGCGCACGTTTTCAATCCGCACCGAAAGAGTCACACATCACCGCAGTCAAACGTATTTTCAGATATCTTGTTGGCACTCCAAATTTGGGATTATGGTATCTTAAGGGAACCACCTTTGAATTTTTTGGTTACTCAGATGCCGACTTTGCAGGATGTAGACTTGACCGAAAAAGCACTAGTGGCACTTGTCATTTTTTTGGATACTCACTCACTTCTTGGTTTTGTAAAAAACAAAACTCAGTGGCTCTGTTAACTGCTGAAGCAGAATATGTTGCCGCCACTGGGTGTTGTGCATAATTGCTTTAGATGAAACAACAACTTTAAGATTTTGGACTTCACTATGATCATATTCCTATAAAATGTGATAATACAAGTGTCATTAATCTTTCAAAAAATCCTATTCAGCACTAACGCACTAAACACATTGAAATAAGGCATTATTGTCTAAGAGATCATGTATTCAAAAGTGACATTGAACTCGAATTTATGCCTACAAATCGTCAATTAGCTGACATATTTACCAAACCTCTAAATGAAAAATAATTTTGTTATATTAAAACTGAACTTGGTATAATGAATATTCTAATATAATATTTATATTAAAACTTTTTTTTATAAATAAAAATAATAATAATAATAATAATAAATAATTAAATAAAATAACTATAGTAATAATAATTATTATTATAAATAATAATAATAATAATAAATTATATACATATATATATATATTCTCTCTCTCTCACCCGCTCTCTCCCTTACTCTCTGTTTTCTCTTTCTTTTGCTCTCTTGCTCTCCCTTTCTTCCTCCCATCCTCAGCCGACACCATTTTCATCCTCACCATCGTCTACAACCAGCTCCACCATCCACAAAATCATCCATCACTTTCATCACTACCATCATCTACCCAAATCCCTTCCCAATCTACCGAGATCCATCACTACTATTGATTCATCAAGTTCCATCATCGATCCATCAAGATCCGTGACTGATCCATCAAGATCCATTGTCGATCTACAAAAATTCGTCATTGATCTACACGATCTTCTCTATTTCTTCCGATCATCAAGATCATCACCGATCAACATGTTAAAATTCTTTTTGCACTGTGTCATATTTTTTAACTTGATGTATGTGCTCCAAACTCTCTTGGATTTAATAATGATTGCTTCTACCTTGTCTAAAGAAATTGTTTTTATTTTTATTTTCTCCTTTTATGCTAGTGCACTTGGTGTAGTTGTTTATGCTTGGATCTTAATGGCCCTTGGTATTATAGATTGGTAATTTGTTTCTTCAAATTTATGTAATTTTTAATGCATTAATTTAGGGGGAAGGCTCATATATTTTAAGATCAACAATTATTATAAAAAAATAAAAAATATATAAAAAAAAGGGGGCATGTGTATATTCTGTGCATAATTTTAGGGGGAGAATATATATATATATTTCCTTATCTGAACCACCAAATTTTTTTTGCAAAGACAAAATTTATATAAATAAATAAATAAAAAGGGGAAGAGAAATGCTTGTAATTTTATTTCAGAAGGAGAAAATATTACTCGATTACATGTAAGTTTTCAGAAGGCTTCACAGATTTTTTCCGTTTCACTTCTCTCAACAATTTTTCATGAGCCTTTTTTACATGCCTCTCTCTATTTTCGACTTCTGTGAGTCTTGGCATTATAACCATTGCATAATATTGTACCGTATTCTCCAACTATGCATTTTTCCTTTTTAGCTCTTTCTTCTCCTTACACATATTAACCAGTTGTTGTTTTAACAAGCACACCTCATTTCTCTATTGTTGATTTTCTTATACTCTTGCTTATAATTGTTGCACCATATTGGAAACTGCAATCATTGCCTGTGTACTAAGAGCCATAGTGTTATTAATAGTATCGATATCATTTCGATTACCAATAACACTAGGACCCTCATTTATAGGAATAGCATGTGCCTGCACCACTGGTACCCTCTCATTTGCCTGCATTACAGGCACCTTATACATGTCTGAACCATTGATGGCTAAGGTAAAGAATGACATGATTATATAATAAGGTAAAACAAATTTTTCTCTCAAACACTTGATATTTTCGTCTCTTTGCCTAGCATCCTTGTCACTTTTTATACACTCCATCGATACAATTCTCGCTGCATATCTGCTCAAATTTTTTGTTTGTCAACATTTTGTGCGCTCGAGATGCTCCAAAATCCCTACAATGATCTTGACAAGACCTAAGGAACATTATTATATTTTTGGCATCTCAAATTATTGCATCAACTGTATGTGTTTCCTATTTCCATAGTTTATTTTGATGATATTAAAGGGGGAGAAAAAAATATGATTTTGAATTGTTGTGCATGCATATGCTTTAAATATTTTATGTTGCAAAATTATCAAATAACTTGTTGATTTCTATTTTGTGTCAAATCCATACAAATATTGCCATCATAAAAAAATGGAAAGATTGTTAATCATATTGTTTAATTTTGATGATATCTAAAAGATTATTTGAAAAATTCAGATTTTTTTTTTATATATATTCTATATTATTTGACACAAAATATTATCTATTTAAAATATAGGTTGTATGATATATTTGTCAAAAATATTATTTAAATGGAAATATTTTGAAAATATCACTATTCACTTTTTGACAAATTTAAAATTGATTAGTTATATTATTTTGACAAAATTGATTGATTGGTTGGCTGGTCATTATTCACATTTTGACAAAATTAAAATTGATTTTTTTTTTTGGTTGACAAACTTGATATTAATGAATTATTCCTTTTTGATATACTCACATGGGATGATTGGTTATTTTTATTTGAATGCATTTATAATCTCTTCAACAATTACAAAACTTTTAAGAGAGGTATATATATATTTTATCTTATATGTATATATATATATGAGTGTGAATTGAATTTTGTACTCAAAATTATGATGACTTGCCTGCAAAAGTGGACAAAGAAAAGGTGTAATGTTTGACAAAGAAAAAAGTGGACAAAGAAACGGTGTAAAAGTTGGACAAAGAAAAAGTGGACTAAGGAAAAAAAGGATATGCTGTCGAGGACCGTATTCTCTTCCAACGGGTATATTTTTTGGTATAAATAGAAGTGCTGTGTATGGAGAAAAATCAAGAACTCGAAGAGAAAAAATTTATGTATGCTCCAAAATTTTGAGTATATTATATTTTGCTCTTTCACTTTCAGATCTAAGTGTAGCCTTTGTTCTTACACTTTCATATCTACTCTTTGTGAGAGAATTATTGTAAAAGAGGGTTTAAGTACCACTTATTTTTATTCATTATTTTTGTGAGAGATTTTTGTAAGGGTGAGACATTTATTGTTGAATGAGGCTAAACAGATAAGAGTAAGTCATGTGCCAAATCCACAAGCTTGGTGGTGTATTTATTCAGTTAATAGTAAAGAAATTCTCAAGAAAGTTGCTTAGGGAGTGGACGTAGGCCTGGCTTGCCGAACCACTATAAATCTCAGTGTTTGATTTTCTCTCCCTATCTCTCTTACTTTTATATTGATAATTATTATTCTTTTTTTTTTTGGGTTAAAATTCTAAATATTGTGTTAATTTTAATATTGTAAATTTTTTTTAATAACCCAATTCACCTCTCTCTTGGGTTGCCTACATGGGATAACAAAATGAAAGCAAAAACAAAGGTGACAAGCTTATACCTCTTGAAGAGATCAAACTCTGTTTGCAAATCGAACCCAATCCTAGTACACTCTCAAGATTGAATTATGATTCTCAAGGCTCAACCAAGACTCCAAGGTTAAGGTTTGAGGGTGTATATGGTTTATAGATATAGTTTAAGGATGGTAAGCTTGCTCAAAGATGGCTTGGCAAGGAAGAAGGAGCTCTCAAGTGAGTATATAAGCTCTTTAGAAATTTTTCAACTTTCAAAATAGAGATATGACCTCGTATTTGTAGAATTTGAGCAAAATAGGTCAAAAATATCTTCAAAAATAGACAATTAGTGGGCTTCCGCCTAGAACAGTGTTTAGCGCCCACAGGACACGGCCGGCCTCAAATGGCCACGGCTCGCCCTTAATGAGGCACGGTTGGCCCCAATGTGTTCCCATGTTCGTCTGTTTCAAGCTCTATGTAGGGTGGCACAATGTACAAAAAGGGACCTCGGAGGTAAGAAAAAGGTAAGTATGAAAGTTCTGGGATTGTTTTAGAGCTTAACCTTGGATTCCTTCGTTGAGAATTCGAATCATACACAATGTAACTTTCATCATCAAGTGCCCAGGACAAAGCGCTCGAGTCTTGCAGGCTATCAAAAATGTGGTGTTTATACATGCGTTATATGAATCATGTTTTCATGGAAATGATTGAACAATGATATATGAAATGGACCTGAGGCCGTTCTGCTTCAATTATGAATAATAGGCCCGAGGTCGTTATGATATGGACTACTTATGACTCATGGCTCCAAGGCCAAGGGAGATAGAGACATGCTGATGTTCTATCTACCCTAAAATGATGTGGATTGTTTATGACTCATGGTCTAATACCGAGGGAGATGGAGACATGCCGATGTTCCATCTACCCAATAATGTTCTAAACAGCTGTTGATATGTTGGGCCTAAGGCCGTTGTGTATTACGTATTATGTTGGGCCTGAGGCCGTCGTGCATTATATTGGGCCTAAGGTCATTTCGTATTACGTTGGGCCCAAGGTCGTTCCATCTTATGTGGGCCCGAGACCATTTTGGGAATATGATTATGGATAAGACACATATGTGTTGTATATTTATTCTTCAAGACATATGCTCATTCACCTGAACCTTCTTACATTATTATTATTCATTGAGCCTTGCTCACTCCATATGTATATATATTTATGTAGGTGATCTGCTCAGAGGCCAACCCTAGGTCAACTTTAGGCGTCATTTGCTATACCTATTTTGTAAAGCCTTCAAAATTGGAGCCTTTTGTCTTTTTGAGGAGTTCTCTTGATGCTACATTTTTGTTAAGTCTTGGTGGCTTTTATTGAACCCGTGGTCAATATGTAAATTTTGGGCTGTGAACTTTTTGTATATACCTTCATGACTTGGACTTGTGTATGTATGGATTATGTATGTGGACTTTCTATTTATGACATGATGTTTTAAATCCTGGCATATAAGCACCACTCGATGGACGTTCTGTTATTGATTTACTTTCACTTTAGGCCCCGTTATTGAGTTTTGTAAATTTTTTGTTTTGAGGCCTAATTGCAGGCCAGTCATGGTCTAAACTTTTAGGGACAGATATAGGTCGTGACAGTTAGTATCAGAGCACAAGTTACTCCCTCACACACGGGTCCATTTGAGTTGTAGGGTGTCCTAGAAAAGACTTAGGGACATTACATTGGCATGTGTGAGTGTGTCAACTGTCATGAACATGACTATGTGAACTTTTGTGAAGACATCTAAACATGAAATGAAGTGAACGCGTGTGAATTGAAGGAAGATATCTGAACTGAACTGAAATTTGTGAAAATTGTAAAGAATTATTGGCCTATAGTTATGAAATGTGAGAACGGTAAGAGTTTTGTCTATGTTTCTTAGTGTTCTGTTGAGAACGGACAATGGAAAGACAAAATGATGTGGACTGTGTGAATATGTTTGAAATGAAACGAGAACGAAAAATACCATAATGAAAATTATATGCACTTGTGTTATGCTAATTCTGATATTGAATATGAACTATGTGGAATACATGTGGAAGTATGATTATTGTTTCAACATGAATACGAAGGTTATGTAACCACATGTATGCTTATGATCTTTATCATTTATGCGAACATGAGATATAAATTGTCATGTGAATGTGTACAAGCAAGTGCTATTTTTGTTATAATGCAAGTATATGAACATGTGAATCATAAATTCTTGCTTATATGCATTTCAATTCTATAAATAGGTGTATATGTGGACTATGCATATTAAGTGTGCAATTATCTAGTACATACCCAGTATGCGATAACTGATAAGTATGCAGTCATTTGTTATGCATACGATTGTTTGTGTCTTGACGATATGTAAAATTTGTGCCTATGTACAAATATGCCTATGTATATATGTGTTTATTTCTGTACTTGGCATGGCGTAATACCAGTGTGACTAGATCATGGAGGAAACAAAAGCAAATGAGTTAGAAGACTCCTCCACAGCCCGACTTGATAAACTGAAAGGTATGGTACAAGAGATGACAGAGATCTTAAGACAACAATATTAGTTACCGCTACGACAAGAATCTTTGCCGCCACTAGCACAAGAGCACCAAATGAATGTGTTGAAAGTCACAAGGAAAAGAGCATTTAAAAAGCAAAATGCGGGATCATCGCGTACTTCAAACTCTACAAGGAATACAATACCAACATGTAACGAATGTGGTAAGAAACACCAAGGAGTTTGTTACCGAATTTTCGGGGCTTGTTATAGATGTGGTGAAATGGATCATATTGTGAGAAACTGTCCTCTGATTGCTAATCAGGATAGAATAATTACACTCATCCCAGAAAACCCTCATAATACTATAAACGTTACCCCAGGTATCTATACTGTTTATAAATGAATGCCTGTATGTTGATTAATTCTGGACTAGTGCATGTGTACATCTTTGCTTGGATGTTCTTTAATTCAGTTCAGCGCATTCGTTCATATCTGCTACATGTTAGATTGGTTAGCCACAGCATCCGTATCTTATTTATCTACGAAATCTATGTGTGAAAAAATCGATTTGGGGAAAATTCATATAACCTTTGGCATAAAACGCATTGTTAATACATTGACTGAGTCATGAAGTTATGTTTGACGCTTTGAGATTACTGATGTGAAATGGTCTTGGAATTGATGAAATAGAACCTTACGTATTGTATACTTTTGAACCTCTACTGATTGACACCTTAACTATACTATGGAAATGTTTGACCTTGTGGATATGAAGAATTTGTTGATTAGTTCTCACACTGTATGTGGCCATTTACTACGATACTTATTGATATGATTATGATATGACATGGACGTGAACTTCGGAACTGTGAGAGTTATTTCTAAAGAATGAACGGTAAGAGTTTTACCTAGCATAAATGAAACAATCGACATAGATTATATGCGAAATGGTTATGTGGCAATGAGTATGGAAATTGAATAGTCCTTGATTAGATAAAACTTGAGAGCATGCTAACTAAACTTAGAAGCTTATTAGAACTATGAACTTGAACTGTGTACTATAGAATACTCAATATGTCGAACTTTTGGAAATAGGAATGAACTTTTGTTGTTGAGCATTACTAGAGGGCTAATAATAGAATGTATTGAACATGAAATAATTGACGTTGGTTTTTGAAATATTTTTAAGAACTACGAATGAACTTCTAAACCTTGAGACATTATAGAATTAAATCTGCTAAATAGATGGGAGTGAAATTGCTTCGTTATCATATAGTGAGTATTGCTACTTTTGCTTAATGATTGCCTATGAGAAATTGTGACAACATGCATGTGTTTACTATTAGCTGCTAGTACCCCTGAGATTTATTGCCTAAATGGAATTTTATATGCGATGCTCTGAATGAAATTTATTGATAGATCACCCTTGCTATGGAAAGGTTGGACTTGTAATGTTGCTACTTTATTGGGTTAGTTCTTTATACTATGTGTCAACATTTTGATATGAATTATTATACATGACACCTTGATTTATGTTGGCAATAACCAGACATTGGAACGTATTATGAATGGTTGTGACAAGAAGTTATGTGTGTTGACTTCTTTTGGAAATCTGGTAAGGGGCTAATGGCATTGATTGCGATTTTGCTTCTTATCAATTGTTATATGGAATAAAAGAATGGCATACACACTGGTTCATGGGATTCAATAGACTACTAAGACCTGTTTGGGAATTTGTTTACCATCCTAGCAAACTGATCTGGTTAAGCACTATGAAATATGACTTTGAAATGACATAATGGCTGATATGATTTGTGCACCAAGTAATTGAATTTTACATTCTGAATACTTTGTGAACACGTGATGTTATGCATTATGGAGATGTTATGTACGTCTGGAATTAGGACCTTGGTGAAATATTGTCATGGATCAATAATAGTTACAGTAGAACAGGAAGAATTATTTGAACATAGGAAAACTAAAATGACAAGAAGGGACAGAAAAATGGGGGATATATAGATGATGCCAAACCCAGTATAATCTGATTTCTGAATTTCTCTTTGGATGAATAGATTTTTGCTCGAAATGACGGTTATCATGTTCGTTTCTATTGCCTAGATTACAAAGCTCATAACTGTATGCCTATGGGATTAGCTTGAGATGTCTCGAATGGAAAATTGTATAACATACATAGTTGTGAAACTGTTGACTATCGGCCTAAATGAATTGATTGTGCCTGTTGGAACGAAATTTACTTTGGTTGCGAATGACAAAGTAGAATTTTGTTTGCTTGATTTGGTAAAACTTTATTTGACTGACTATAATTGAATAATCGAATTATAATTGTTGAGACTTGACCCAGATCTAATTATGAACACAGTTAAGAATATATTGATTATGATAGAATTTGACCTATGTTATGGGAACATCTGCATTAAGTACTTAAGAGACTGATTGCTACCATGTTACTGTGCTTGGAAATTGGTGCTATGAAACTTGTTGACAGGAAACTATTGGGATTATAAACTTTGCCTACAGGGGAATATATGATTTTGACTGCTATAGCTTTACCTTACTTTACACATAATTATATGGGATAACTATATGGAGTTGGTTTTGAATTTTGCATGACTGAAATTGAACATCTATGGCGGAACTGGATAATGCTATGAGACTAAGATTTCTAATCTTGTTTCATTGTAAGTTTGAGGGACCAAACTTTTTAAAGGGAGGAAGAGGGTAATAACCCGACCCTCTCATATGCTATAATTCCCTCATTATATGTGTGATTATATATGTGTTTATGTGTTTAACGTAAACTCCCATGCTTCAATGTGTGAATTACATATTCATCGATTGTATCTGTCAGCTATAAAAAAAAAAAAAAATTGTTGAAATTGCGACATTTGGACTAAAAATTGAAGGCCTTAGAGGCACAATAAACCAAAATTTGACTTACAGTTATGATGAGCATGATTTTTAGAACATAATATGAAGTTTTATAAAAATTTGATTTGTAATGAATTAAATTGATTTATTTGGGCTTAACCCTTAGTTAAGTTTAAACTTAGACTTAAGGAGGTAAGCCTAGTTGGATATAATGTATATAATTAAGCCTTATGATACTTAGACCCAACAAAAAAAAAACACCAAAAATATCTCCCGGAGAAAAGAGAGAAGAAGAAGAGAGCTCAACTTAAAGCTTGAAGATTTGAGAAATTGAAAGGGGATCCAAGGAATACAACTCAAGGTTAGTGGAAATCAACTAAAATGCCTTATATTTTCTTTAATTAATTAGAATCAAGACCTAAAATGAAGCTTTGATACTCCTAAAAGTTAGGGTTTTGAGTTATGAACTTGGTTGAGCAAACTTCATGAAAATGAACATGAAATCCTCATATTTGTTTCATTTATGAGTTGATTCCTTTCTTTGGAGTTAGATTTGAGTTAGATTGTGAGAAATTGTTAGTTAAGCTTGAACCTTTGCATGCTTGAACTCATGTAAGCATATATATATCATGAAAAGATGAAGGAAATTAAGCAATCATGGAAATTAGAGTTCTATGTGTTAACTTAAAGAAAGATCTTTAAGTTTGAACTTGTATTTCATGCTTAATATATTCATATATTATGTTTTTTAAGTGAATTTGCTTGAATTGAGCCTTAGAAATGCTTTTGGAAAGCTTGAAATTGTTGAATTTTTGAACTACTCAAACAGAGCCCAGGACTACACGTGCGGGGCTCACGGCCGTACATGCGCGATACACAACCGCACGTGTGGAAAACAGGGGAAACAAGTCAACCAATCTGAAATAAAAGCACTCACGTGGCCGCACGTGCGGGACACCTCTTTGCACGTGCGGGAATTAGGGGAAAATTATGTTAATTTTTGCTACCCTCTTCGACCTTCTGAATCTATTAATGTGTATATTTAAGCCCTCCGCAATGTTTAAGATAAAGAAGAATTGAACGAATCGGACAAATTATTGAAGGGAAAACGCTAAGAAAAGAATGCATTGCATATTAATTTGTATATTCAATGTGTAGGTCATTCGCTAGAAGGGACCATTATGCAACCAAATTTGTGTGAGTAATAGTAGTGTAACGATATGTCTTATTTATGTAATTTTGCTTCTGATTTCTATATCTTGATCGTGAATGGCATATGTTATATGAATTATGTTTTGATGGAAATGATTGAACAATGATATATGAAATAGACCCAAAGTCATTCTGCTTCGGTTATGAATAATAGGCCCGAGACCGTTATGATATGGACTACTTATGACTCATAGCCGTTGTGTATTACGTATTATGCTGGGTCTAAGGTCGTCGTGTATTACGTTGGGCCCAAGGCTGTTCCGTCTTATGTGGGCCCAAGACTATTTTAGGAATAAGATTATGGATAAGACACGTATGTGTTGTATTTTAGTCTTCAGGCCATATGCTCATTCACATGAACCTCCTTACATTATTATTATTCACTGAATTTTGCTCACTCCGTATTTATATGTATTCATGTAGGTGATCTGCTCGGAGGCCAGCCCTAGGTCAGCTTCACGTGTCTTTTGTTGGACCTATTTTGTTAAGCCTCCAAAATTGGAGCCTTTTGTCTTTTTGAGGAGTTCCTTTGATGCCACATTTTTGTTAAGTCTTGGTGGCTTTTATTGAACCCATGGTCAATATGTAAATTTTGGGCTGCGAACTTTTTGTATATACCTTCATGATTTGGACTTGTGTATGTATGGATTATGTATGTGGATTTTCTATTTATGACATCATGTTTTAAATCCTGGCATATAAGCATTGCTCGATAGACTTTCTATTATTGATTTGTTTCTGCTTTAGGCCCCGTTATTGAGTTTTGTAAAATTTTTGTTTTGAGGCCTAATTGCAAGCCGGTCATGGCCTAAACTTTTAGGACAGGTTTGGATCGTGACACATTTAATCGTAATGGGTGCTTCGCATAATTCTCAACTTTGTTGTGTGCTCACAATGACTCAAGAGCCTATGGAAACTTGGAAAGGGGAATTGAAGAAAAGGAAAGGAAAGGAAAGGTAAAGAAACGTAAATGAGAGAGGGGAGGAAAGAAGGGTGATTTGAGAGAGTTTAAAGGGATCATGCCTTTGTTTAGATTTTCTTTAAAATTAAAAAAGTCAAAACATATAAGGAAGGAGCATGTCATGTCAGAAATAGAGTGAATTTATAATTAAAAAATTTTAGAAAAATTAATTTAATTTGAGACTTTAGAGGCATTAGAATCATTCATATTAGAAACATCCGTTTACTTATATAATATATAGATGTGTGGGGTAAATTAAAACATCAAGGATTTGAACTAGTAAATCATTGGGAATTATTATTTTTGTATTTTTTTTTTTTTTTGGGAGGGGGGGGGGAGGGGGGGTGGTTGGTTAAGAAAGAGCCTCTTGACACATATTGTATTAGATGAGATAATTTTATCAATAAGTTCTATTACTTTTGGCCAAATATGGAACTTTTGAGCCCAATTGAGATAAATCCATGAATTTTTATTTTTAAAGTAATTTATTTATTTTTTTTTATTTTTTTTCTGAATTTCTTATCTGCACGTTTTGGAGTGCGGATGGTAGCTTTTCCCCTTTGAAAAATATAGTAGTCAAACAATGATTTTCAAAAGTTTAAGAATTAATGGGCACTGGCTCCATTAAAAAAAAATTAAAATTATAAAAATAACTCTAGAGTTTGACTACTGTAACAAAATAAATTTAAAATTTTAATTTTGTTAATTTAAATTTTAATATTTTGATTTATTTTTTTACTTTCAATCTAAACCATTTGTTTATTTTCATTAAGTAAAATCGATAGAAAAAAAATTAATTATTAAATTTAAAGAAAAGTAATATTGTAGACATTTTATGTACACCTGTATTGATTTTAATGATTAAAATATTTATTTATCTATTTTTTTGTTTTACTTAGGGGTGTAACTCGGGCGGGTTCGGTCCGGTTAGGAGGTTGTCCAAGTCCAACCCAAGTTGTGCTGAGATCTACCCAAACCCGCCCAAGCCCAAATTGTAACTTGAGGTTGTCTATCCAAGTCTGACCCGAGTTAAACCCGAATTGTAAATAAATTTCATTTTATTATTATTTTTTTTTTGCAGCTACATTATTAAATTAATAAAATTTGACTCGATTTATATTTTTTTTTTATATAAAAAATCATTAATACCATAAAAATAAATAATTTATATAATATACGAGAGATATCGTTATAGTAGTCTTTACAATTTATGAGTGAAAATTATAAATAAATAAAAAAAGGTAAGATTTTATGCTATTTGTATATATAATATATATTCAATATATTTAATAATCTAAATTACTTTAATATCATATAATGACTAATAATTTATATATATTTAATATTTTTATATATCTATATATGTATAATTCGGATTTCGGGTTGTTTGACATCTTTATCCAATCCCGTCCAAATTTAATTCAGGTTTCTGAATTTTTACCTAAGCTTATACCGAATTTGAAAATATTTTGTCCAAACCCTAAAAAAATTCAAACTAGGTTCGGGTTGCTTGGGTTGAGCCCGTCTAAGTTGCAATCCTAGTTTTATTTAACGAAAATAGACAAATAGTTTAGTTTGAAAAAAATCAAAATATTAATATTTAAATTGACAAAATTAAAAACTAAGATTTTATTTCTTGGTACCAAAAAAAAGGGGTGGCTCTAGCTTAACCAGACCCAATCCCAAACTAAGACATTGCTTGAGACAACCTATAAGGGTGTCACACCGAGGGGCAATGAAGAGCCGAACATGGTTAAAGTCTGAAGTTTCTTTTTTTTTTTTTTAAATTTTATCACCCAAAAAAAAAAAGAAAAAAAAAGAAGAGTAAAGAAAAGAAAAAGAATGGGCATTGGCCCCTCCTGGGCCTGAGGTTGCTCCGCCACTAAATAGGGCCCAACATGAATATAAGGGTTGTATTTTAGGAAAATTTGTGGCTTCATGTTGGCAGTTGCTACAAGCTGAATTGTTGAACGTGATTGATGAATGGAACAAGTATACAGGCTCCATTTTGTTTTTTGGGCCAGCAACACAACAAGTACAAGGTCCATTTTTGTATTTCGGCCAGAGTTTTTGCTAGGAAGCCACTAGCTACATGTAATCCATTACAACTTTTGAGGCTTTGTGGGGACAAAATTTTCATAAACAAATTATGCTTGGTTCATAAACCCAAAAATAAAAATAAAAAGAAGAAGAAGAATAAAAAATAAAAAAAAAAGGTTGTCATTTAACAATTTTAGTAAAATTTATGTGGGTTTATCGGGCTAAAGCTAATTATTGAATACTCAAAGCTTTCGATCTAAGTGTGATAGGTTGGGAGATTTGAAAAAAGATTTAGAAAATAAAAATAAAAAATTATGAAATGTGAAAGAAAATATATTTATATTTCGTTCAATTTCACATATTTTTTTCTTTTTCCTTTTCTAAATTACTTTCTAAATCTTCCCACCAAAAGAAATCACGAAGTGCTTCATCTCTCTTGCTCCTAGCAGTGACTCGAATATGCAGTTGATTGCCTTACGCGTGGCGTAATGGGGACTGGTCGTTCAATGTTGGATTTGGATAGTGTTAGAATCGACCGACTGCAAATTGGCTCGAAAACAGAATTGATCCCCTCCATGTGTTTTAAAGGTAACAAACATTAAAAATAAAATAAAAATCATGTAACATTTTTTTACTTGTTTCAAAATATTTTTTTACAACTTTTTTAGTTATTTCCAATTAACTATTTCACTCCAATCTTAGCATTGCGAGACACTTTTCACCGATTCTAAAATATTTTTATTGATTTTGAATATTTTTAAAACCTTTTTATTTATTTTCAAAGAACTATTCATTTTTTGTTTAGAGAATCTTGAATGGGTTGCTATTCTCCAATAAGTGAAAATTTGATAATCTCTATCTATCTTTTAGTGTATTAATTTTTTTATATGAATATTTTACCTGTTCTAATAAAACTTTTATAGTGTACTAATTTTTTATATTAATATTATATTTAACAAGTTCTAATTTTATTTTATTTTATTTTTTATAGTGTACTAGTTTTTATATTAATATTCTACTTAATAAATTTCAAAAAGTTATAAATTTTTTATATCAATATTCTACCTAACAAGTTTTAAAAAGTAATCATCAAAAGGTTTCAAAATAGGAAAAAAAAATGAACAATTTATATTGTCAAGATCAATCTCAAAAAAAAAAAAAAAAAATTAAGGGTAAAATATCAATAGTCTTAATAATCGGATTTAATTTCTATCAAATTTTATTGCAAATAAGTCTTAATAAAATCGCTACAAAAAAAAAATTTGTGATGATTTTTTACATATGTCATTAAAAATTGATAATTAATGACTATTTTGTCACGATTTTTATAAATTGTCATTAAAACTTATAATTAGTGATTTTTTTGTGATAAATTTTTTAAACTATAGCTGAAAGTTAAAAATTAGTGACATTTGTTAAAACTTATAATTAACAATATTTTTTGTAATAAAATTTTTAAATTGTCACTGAAAATTAACAATTAGTAATATTTTTTAATAATATTTGATTAAAAAATTATTAATTACCATAATATCTATTAAATAATAAGTCTACTTATTAAAATTTACATGTAACGTTCTTAAAAATTAATATTATAAATATAAGAATATCTTTATTACTTGAATAACATCGTATCACATATAATTTTAAATTTAAATTTTAAAAATTTAAGAGACACACACGCACTAGCTGAAGATAAGAATAGAGACGTGAATGCGTTGAAAGTTCTGGAGTAATTGGTAATGATCATCCAGGAAAATAAAGGCCATAGAAAATAAGGCAAAAAAAAAGTTAGTAGATAGAGCAGGGTCTATATGTTTATGTATGTAGTAGGGCCAGACCCAGAGTGGCCTACCACTAACATGTGACTGAAATTTCGCAGCAACCGCCGATCATCCTTCCTATTCCGAGTCCTTCCACGCGTAAAAGTACCACATACATACATACATCCATACATACATACATGATGTATACATTCACATCACCGACTCCACCACACCCCCACCCACACACACACCAACCCACTACTCTGTCTATAAATACGCCTTCACTCCTCTGCAATACCCTCTCCTCATTCAATTCTACCAACTCAGGAAGGACTCACAATGGGCCAGGTGAGTTCCTTCCCAGTCTCTCCATCCATTTGTGTGTGTTTTTCTATTTCTCTGATTTTGTTCTGTTTCGATGTTTTGATTGCAGAAGAAGGGAAACAACGGAGGCGAGAAGAACAACAACAACGGCGGTGAAGGAGAGAAGAAGGGCGGTGATGGTATAATCACTGTGGTTTTGAAGATGGACATGCATTGCGAGGGTTGTGCTTCTAAGATGAAGAAGTGCGTTTGCCGCTTTGAAGGTATGCATATCAGATTCCTTATCAAGTTCCTACTCTCTTTCGTTTCTTTGATTGTTTTTGCTTTTTTTTTTTTTTTTTTTCATTGTTTTCTTTACATGTCGGCTTTAGATTTAGATTCATCCTCTGTTCTTTATTGCCTCTGTTTCTGCTCTTACTTCCGATTGTAAGATTCGACGGTTATTCAACAATATGCTCTGTTTCTGTACCTTGGCAATTTATTTGTTTTTTATTTGTTTCGGATTTTACTGTCAAATTATCGAAGAATATCGAGAATGAGACGTTAACACATTTATATTGAGTTGTTTTTCTGTAATTTTGTTTAGTGATATGTTTTTGATGTTTGTGATTTGAGTAAAGGTGTTGAATCCGTGAAAGGAGACTCTGTGTCTAACAAACTGACGGTGATCGGGAAAGTAGATCCGGTGAAGCTCCGAGAGATGGTTGAGCAGAAGGCGAAGAAGAAGGTCGAACTCGTCTCTCCTTTGCCGAAGAAGGACAACAAGAAGGGCGGTGGCGGTGGCGGAGGAGGAGAGCAGAAGGGTGAAGGAAAACCAGAGAAAAAGGCAGATGACAAGAAAACCAAAGACAAAGAGGTACTACTATGCTCTGCTCTCTACTGATGTGCGCCTGTGTCGTATTACGCTTCTCTTCTTTTCCCCCTGGATTTTGCTGTTGTCTTTGGCGCTGCGCATCTGGTGCACGATAGAATGAAGGCGTAGACGTATCACATCAATCCTTCATTCATTCCCACTTCTCTATTCAAACTTGTAGAAGTTACTGTTTTTGTTTAATGGTGTGATTACGCCAACTACTACACTATACCACTAGAGGCGCATTTTAGCAACTCTACTGTTATTTTCGATGATTCATCAAATCGACACTCATTCAAAACAATTTATTGAAGATTTGAATGAGGAGTTTCGTAAATTTATTTTATTACTATAATTATTTGTTTAATTAATTAATTGCATTAATCTTTTTCTGGTTTTGTAATTTATCTCAGCCTCCGGTGACCACCGCGGTGATGAAGGTGGATCTGCACTGCCAGGGATGCATCAAGAAAATCCAAAAAACCATCACGAAGACCAAAGGTGAGAATATCACGCCCTGTTTTTCCGTACAAACAGTTATGTAACAGTTTCCAGTATTTTTAACGTCGATAGTTAACGGCGTTGCAGGATATCATGAAATGTCCATTGATAATCAGAAGAATCTGATCACGGTGAAAGGGACAATGGACATGAAGGCTCTAGCAGATGCACTGAAGCAGAGGCTGAAGAAACCGGTGGAGATTGTCCCGCCCAAGAAAGAAGGAGGCGGCGATAAGAAAGAGAAAGGCGGAGGCGGCGGTGGCGGTGGCGGTGGCGGTGGTGAAGGGGGAAAGGGCAAGAAGGATGGTGGTGGTGAGGGTGGCGGAAATGGAAATGGAAATGGTGGAGGGGGGCAGGGAGAGCAAAATATAATCCAGCATGTGATGCATCAGAATCCATACATGAATGGATACGGGTCGGGTTATCCTATAGATCCCTACCCGTACCATCATGTTCAAGCTCCGATGGATCACTACCCATACCAGCCTGTTCAAGCTCCGATGGATCACTACCCATACCAGGTTGTTCAAGCTCCACAAATGTTCAGTGATGAGAACCCTAACGCGTGCTCTGTTATGTGAGGGAGGAATATGAAAAATATGATCAGTGATAGGAATTACGGAACTTAGTCTATGTCAGTATATTATTTGAAGAAAAAGGAGAAAGATGTAAATAACATCACACGGATGTTTTGTAAGTGGTTGGTGAATTGTGGGGTTCAGTTATGGTTCCGTTCTTAGTTTTTAAATTTTAAAAACATGTGGGGTCTATTTTGTTTAAAACTTTTCATTTTATAATATTGCAGTTGTCAAGTGTTTTGCATTTTGTGATCTCGTAGGCTATGTTTGGCGCGAAGATTTGGATTGAGTTGAAATTATTTTATTCATAAAAAGATAAAATAAATTTTTTAGTTAAATAAGATAAAATATTATATTAAAATTATAATTATTATTTTACTTTTTTATAAAAATTGAAAACGTTAAATGAAATTTTTTAATTTCAAATTAAAATAGTTAAAAAATTAATTCACATTCTAAATGAAGACTTAATTTGCTTACATTATTTTTATTTTTTAACTACATATGCACATAACTCTTAATTATTTAGATTAAGTTTGGGAAAATTAAATAAATGTATTTTTAAAATTTTTTTTTATATTATGTGTAGAGAAAGTAGAGAGGAGATGTTGATTGATGTGACTTAAAAAAAATAAAAAAATGAAATAAGTGTATTTTTTTAGTTTAGTCAAATTTAACCTTGTATCAAAATTGATGTTCACTCTTTGCCACTTGCATAGACTTAAAACAAAACAAAACAAAAATATTAGGTCTCAAAAATTTTATCAAAAATTTTATTAAATATCTCACATAATAAAATTTTTGATAGAATATTTAGAATCTCTATTATTACTCAAAACAAAAACAAGTGGTTTGTGCACTCTGAAGTTTCCTAAAACCCACCAGGAATGAATCCCACTAATTTGAGTAATCAAAGTCCCAATCAAATGTCGCTTTGTTGACGCACCATGATGTGAAAGATGTAGGGCATTAATATATAGGATACTGTTATGGTGTGTAATTTACATCTTACATTTACATTTTTTTTATTTGCAATTTTGTTTTTATTTTCCCTTCTACTTATACTTTTTGTGTAAGTGGCACATGGTGTGCAATCCTTAAAGATTGCATACTTAAGAAAAGTCCTAATATATTATTCAACTTCAGAAGTGGGTTGGTTTTTTAATTTTTTGACTTTTTTAACTATATGAGTCTGGGTTTAAAAACTTAGTTTAGAAAGGACTTTTTGAATTTTTTTTGTAAGAGAAGAGTGTAATGATTATGGGTTGGATGTGATGTTTTGTTTATTGTGGCTCAAAGAGCCTATTCTGTCTTTTGCGGCTCAAAGAACTAAAAAAGCTCCAAAGAGCCCTTGCCAAACGACACCTCAATAATATTACATTTATTGGATTTTAACTAATTCAAATTATTTAAATTTATGAATATTAATCGTCTAATTAGTTATTTGGAAAGATGTTAGTTATTTGAGAGATGTCGATTGACACATCGAATGATAAGAATAATAATTATAATTGATAAGAATAACACGAATGGTCCGACCGTATCATTTGAGCGAAATCAAATTACCAAACTATGTTATTCAAGCGAAATTAAATTACCGAACTATGTTATTCAAGCCAAATCTGCTTTATTTCTATTCTGGTGCACCGAGCATTTTTATAGTATTTTTCCTAGAGCTTAAAATTCCTGAACAGTTTGGTGTTTCACCATATGGCCATTGGCGGGTATGACTTGCCCAAATCATTGCTTAAAACTTTTGACCAAATGTTTGTGCGGTAGGGTATATTGGATTTTCTAATATTAACAATGCATCTCATATGATGGTGGGAGGCACAGCTCATTTGGCTCTATTTCGAGTTCGTTTCATTGTTTCATTTTTAAGATATATTAAATAAAATATATTTATAAAAAACTAAATTAATCAGATGATAATTTTTTTTTATCGAATCATATATGATTAGAATTGGGATTCACTGAATTTGGCGTGTAAAGATAAAAAATAAAAATAAAAATAAAAATAAGGAGAGAGAAACGAGTAGTTCATTTTCTAATAACAAAATAATTATTGGATAAAATAATTTAGTTATGTTTCAAGTTATTACCATGTAAAACTTCAAGCATGGTTTGGTATTAAGTTAATATAGTAAAAAAAAATTAAAAAATTATTAAAAGTTATCATATCATTTTCTTTATATTTCTGCATATTTTTTTTGTAAAAAATCAAATATGACTTACATTTTGATTTTTTAATTTTTTATGAAAATATATATAGAAAAACAGAGATGGTGTGACAGAAATAATCCAATAATAACTTATTTGGCTTATTGAATGAGATGTAGATGTACATTTTATGATGAATAGTTTAGAAAAGTCAAATTAATGTATTTTTATTTTATATTAAAAAGAAGTCAAAAATATTTTAAATTTTAAATTAACATTATAATTATAAACTATTACTTTTAAATTTTAATAATGTGTTTCAATTTCATGGGAAGTAATGAAAATCTCCATTATAACATGTCATAAGAGAATTTGAATCTCAAAAATTCAGTTAATATCATATATAAGTGGGTGGGCTAGAGAGCCTTAGGTTCAGTATGTTTTGAATTATTATTATTATTATTATTTAAATAAACTTAATTTAAGAAAAATAAATACCAAAAAAATATTCTTAAAATTTTAAAAATCATTTCAGCCCCAAAATGGGCGATGTTCTCCTAGAATATATTTTCCATAAAACCATTATAAAAATAAAAAAAAAAAGAAAAAGAAAAAAAGAAGTAGAAATATTTATTTTTTAATCAAATTAAATTTTAATTTTCACAAAAATATTTTAAAAACTAAATTCTAATATGAAACCAAATCTATATATGTATATATGTTAAGGAAAGTGAGTAGTCTTATAAAAGTTTCATCTCATACTAATTTTTTTAATTTAAAATAATTAAGAAAATCTCTATTGATTAGCTTCCATTTAACAATATTAGAGGGTGCTACACGCGATGCGTGTGCAATTCAGATAACTAATAATAAACAAATAATAAAAAATTTAATATCATAACATGTATGTATGTTGACTTTTTTGACTTTCGAAAGTTAATATTATAATTTTAAGTATACCAGCAATGATCAATCAGTCCTTACAGAAGATTAATTGCTAACTAATTATCAGATGATTGTATTTTAGTTCTCTCAGCCTCAATGAAGAGGACTTTTACTGGTGATTTGTTTAGGAAAATTTAGTAAATAACAATTAAGTGAAGAATAATTTAGAATTTCATTAAGTAAAATGAAAAACTTACAATGATCTGACCCAGCTTCGTAGAGGTTTACAGCAACAAGTTATTTGAAACTACTCCTATAAATGAAGTACAGTACAGGAATTTGAAGTACAGAAATGTAAAGAACTGTAAAAATTGGAAGGGAAAACAAAGTAAATAAAATTGGTTTTTTGTTCTGAGTCTGGATCCTTCATTCTAAGGCCTTCTCTACTATTTGTAATTCTCAATGATAACCGTCGAATTGGGCTTCTAACTGTCGAAATGTCCTCCCATGACTGCTGAACATGCTCTCTCACAGTCAGTCTCACTATGCCACCTTTGCAGTTAGGCTTTCCTCCTGATTTTGAATTTGAACTTTGTGAGTAACTGTTAGGCCACATCACCTCATATCCCTCGATCGTTCTAATGCTACGCAGATCCATTATTATCAATACAGGCTGACACGTGTCTAATTATGGTTGGCAACTTGTATTAACTCCCCAAATTGCCCCTTCATGCCACGTGTTGAATTGTGATTGACTTTTACAATTTATAGAGCCAACATTACCTCTCGCACTAATATACCCAATACTTGGTAATATTAGTGGATCAAGGCACTTTACCCACGTCCTAGGACGTACATAGGTTTTGTATCTTCTTAGAAATGCAACCGACGTCCATCATTACAATGTTTGTACTGCATTAAATTCTCTTTTACGCCTTGAATATTTCCCACTATCTGAGCATTCGAAAAGGCTGATACAATCCTCATGGCCAAGCAAACCTTTTCTTACATTGATCGAGCATACAAGGAGTCTATGGAAGATGATTATAAGCCTCGAAAGAATCTCAATGCATTTATTGATTACATCTATCCGTCTCCATTTATGCAAGTTATGAAAGCTTTTGCAACGTACCAACCTTTAGACCCAAAGTTTGCCAATTACGAACCCTTAGATCAAGCATTTGCAAAAATGGATCTTGGAAACTCTTTGTCTGCCCCATCATCTTTTGCATGGGACATAGCTGCTTCTTCCTCTACCCCACCAACCTCTACATGGGACACAGCTGCTCTTTTTTCCTTCAGGTTTACTGGCTGGGAAAGCTAGCCAGAACTTGATAAATGCAAGCTAAGAGAGTGAATTCACCATCGATTCGTCAAATTCGTTGATCCTTTGTCTATCCCTCATTTTGCTCGGAGCTCGGTAGTTTACCCCTATGTATCCATCGATCGCCGACGCAGTTTGGAGCACAACTTACTTGTAGCGTGGTACACATCTTCCATGCCTACGAAGATAGTGCGAGAAACTCCTAGTCCAGAGGAAACACAAGGATACAATCCGTCATTCTTAGCTAAGAAGGCAAAATTTTGCTCTTTTGACTGGCTTGAATATGTGAATAACCCCCAATTCCCTTCTGCTTTTGGGATGGACCCTCTTGCGCCTCCTCTTCCTCAAAATCCTCACTGGTTGAAGGAACTAAAACTTACTCTCTTTGAGAATCAGTTTCTTCCTTCCTACCAACCCCTAGATCTTCCCACTATATTTGAGCGATACCAAGCTCAACTTTTGCTTGCAGCCTTTTCTCACTTCCCTTTTAATGTTCTTGGAGGTGATATTCCTCTTAAGAACTTTCGATGGGCTTGTGACATTATGACTCGTGGTCATGTCCTCAACCCTATTGCTCAAGCAGAACTTCAGATGTTTTTGGATTAACTCACACTTCTTCTCCATTGGTACCAAACTTCTTTGGCTACCACTAAATCTTTGGACAAAATCTCAGCCCATCGATTTCAAACCCAGTATGAAGCAGAGAATCTTATCGATGAATATAATGACTTCAAGAATAAAGATTCTGCATACTAGGATGATCTAGATATGGATTAGATGGAACAAGGATTGAAGGAAATGGAGTTCGAAATGAAAACTGAATAGTATTTCCATCAAATAAGAACATATCAGCTACAACAACCCAGCTTGGATAGGATAAAGGACAGAATAAAAAAGGAACATAAATTCATTGACCACTGTTGGGGTAGATTTCATGACATTGTTATTCTTTCTATTTCTTATTTTTATGAAATTGAATTTGTAGCCAAGAAGGCTTTCTAATGTGACTATTTTCATATCAATAAAGCTAGGTTTTCTTTCTTTATTCGGCATGGTCTGATTTTATATTCCAATTGCATACTTGTGACCATTCTATTTGCCCAAATCAAACAAAATCAGAGTTTTGAATTTACCAATTTTGTCCTTCGAAACCTGATTTGAACATTTCCAATGGAATACTTGAAATCTAATTTAAATATCTCTAACATATGGAGTACAATTGACAATCTTGGTCTTAGGTCTTCTCATTCCAATCATATGGTTAACACAATCAACAACTTCGAATTAACTATCTTTGCTTCGAAAAAATAGTCTACGTGTTTTGAAGTATGGAAACTTCCCTTAGGGATTACACTGTTTTATTCTTAAAGAGTGTGTCCTTTTAGCTTCTTTCACTGCTTAGCCAAATATTGGTTTTTTGCAACTTCGAAGCTTAAAACAAACAAATTCTAGCTGCAGAGTATTTCAAAGTTTACTTTGAAGGATTTTATTTTCAACAAGAAACCTAAAAGCAAATCTTTAATCCCCTTGAAGCAAACAAACACCTGGGCATTCTTGCACTCTTAGGTATGAAACGTGCTTCAAAGTCAACTTCCTGCTTTCGAAGCCCTTGCAGGATGTTGGACATCTGGCTTTAAAGCCAAATCTTAATTTCGAAGCCAAATACTTGCTTTTCAAAGCTAATCCGGATATTTAACATACGTTTCTCTCTAGAAACTTTTCTTCATTTTAAATTTGGGACCCTCTATATTTTAAAATAAGGGTTTTAATTTCACATTGACCTAAATCATAAAATAATCATTTCGGATCCACCTAACCCACTCAACTTGTTCGGGTAACTTTTGGACATAAATGTTTAAAAACCCCTTCGCTTTGTATTCCACCTATCTATTTGCCCAAAAATTCTTTTCTCTCTCTTTTGAACTCTTCTGCAAGTTTCGCTTCTTACTCACCTTCTTTTTTCACCCCTTCAGTAATGGCTTCTCTGAAAGTGCAAACCGTTGAGCGTGTGAGTCCCTCTGTAGTTTTAAGGAGACTCATCAATGAAGAATGTAAAAAGTACGAAGCTGGTGAACGGTGTGCTGTTGATAGATGTATTCTTATTCCTTGCCGTCATGTTCAAGGAGAGTATGTACTTGGACCCATTTTCAAGGAGGCCTCCCCTTAGCTCTCTGCCTTATACCCTCGTCTGGAGGATCATTGCTTACTCTACGAAGGGGGCTTTGACTGGAAAAACTGGAGGTTAAATCGACCCCACCACTGCTGGCCCACTATGAGACTTGAATGGGAAAAATGGTATGATCGAGTTGTCCCTGCTAGGACACTTGACCTTTAAGAACTCTGCCTCCTTAATGCCCTTCGACTAGCTAGGTTTTCTATTCATGAAAAGCCTTTCCTTATACCTGCTGCATTATGTTTTTGGAATTCTTCTTTTAATTTTTTTCAATTTCAATGCGGTATGATGGCGCCTACCATTCTGGATATATGTCATCTTCTAGGTTTTTCCCCCATTGGCATTTCTTTTGGTCCTGACTATCCCGATCTTAATGTGCCATTTTTCATCCCTCCTTTGAACTCCTCCTTCAGTGATTTTGCACAGTCTGAAAATCCAAAGGAAAACCTGTGACAGACAGAGAGTTCTTCTCCTTTCTCTTGTATTGGCTTTGTAAATTCTTATTTTGTACCTCTTCTCAGAGGATTATGCCTGCGTTTGCTCCCCTTGCCAAGGCTCTGGCTTTGGGGAAGAAAATAGCCTTAGCTCCATATGTTCTGGGCCATGTATATAGAGCATGCTCCAATTTTGTGAAAAACCTTTAGATATTAATCAAGGGGGGCCACTCTGGATATTGCAGCTCTGGCTTTTTGCTTATTTCACTACTTTGCACTCTAGGTGTTTGAAATTTTTGCTATCAAACCCTACCTCTTATGGAATAAAATATGCCAGACTTTCACTTTATCCTTCCACTTTTGCCTTCTATTTTACTTTTTTTCATCAACTTCCAACTTCCCCTTCTTCTCACACCTTCTTCTGTCCATTTGAAGCCAATATTGGCTTAGCCTGGTTGAGGACTTTCTTGACTGATAGAAACTGTTCCTAACCTCAACACATGAATATATGGGCTTATATTTTAACTCCCAGAGAGGTTTTCATTGGTACTTTAAATCTTAGAGCTTACAAGTGCATAGCAGAAGCCTACTGTCCTGCTCAATTTTCCAAGCAACTTTGGCTTACCCACGGGATCCCTATTCCTCTCTACAGTCAAACCAACCCCAAGCTTACCACCAGAGAGCTGAAGGTACAAAGACCCAAGCTAGAGAAGGCAACCTCCAAACTCATTCAGGACTTAATTGAATTTCAATTCATTCCCTTCATCCCACAAGGCACTATACTGAAGAGGTATCAGAACTGGTGGTCAACAAACATGGAGGTGCTCCTCAAAATACCTCCCAAAGACCTACTGGTGGGACTGGACTTGCCTTCTCAGACCCAGCCTAAAGGAACTAGGCTCATTACTCCTTCTACAGCTCCTGCCATCCCAGTTTCTGCTCTTACTGACACAAAGAGAGCTCCTTTTGCCTCCCCTCCTTCTCCTAGAGTTACTAGGGCTGCTTCGAAGAAAGACATGTATTTCTTATATTTCTTTTCTCATTTCCTTATAATGCTTAACTCCTTTATTTATGGCTTTTTTTTTTCATGCAGGAGCTTCACAAGTAGATTCTCCTCAAAGGGCTTAAGCCCTAAACATTCTTAAGGACAAGCAATAACAGCAAAAGAAAAGAAAACTTGTGCTTAGTCTTGAAGAGGAGAAAGTACCTGAAGAGGAGGAAATATCTGAAGAACCATCACTTAAAAGGAAAAAGAAAATAATTATCTCTCCATCGGATTTCAATGATGACCCTACTCATCAAGCGGCTACCAACGCAGTCAAGAAAGAGCAATCCAAAGAATTGGTGGTTTTTCAAAGGTCTGAGAAAAGGAGACAACAATAGATAATAAGGAATGAGACAGCTGCTGCGGATGCACTTCAAAGAGAAACTGTAAGGAGGCAACAAACTGCTGAACACTATGCTCTTCACAGTTCTCCAACCATTATCACTACTACTTTCGAGGCTGGTAATTTCCTTTAGTTTTTGTTTTTGTTTTTGTTTTGATAATTTCCTTTCCCAAAGTTTTAGTAATAAAACTTACCATTGTTTCTTACTTTTTCATTTGCAGCAACAGTTATTCTACCTTCTCCTTCGACAAAGGTTTCTTCAGTCTTATCTGAAGTTAAAAAACCATTAGAGACAACCTCAAAAATGAGGAATAAGGTCGATCCTAATATGCCCTTAAATGGAGCCCATTTAAACAATACTTCCACTCCCCAACTCTACATTCTCCATACCTTTTTTGAGGCAGGGTATTCCTATATCCTTATTCTTTGGCTTAACTCCATATCTTCCTCATCTAACCTTTACCTCTGCCCAATTTACTCTTCCTACAATCTTGGCTGCTCCTTCCCCACCTGAAGAGATCCCAATTATCACTTCATCTTCAGTGATAGCTAATACTCTCAGAGAAGATACCGGTGGCTCACCAATTTTTTGTCCACCATCACTATCCAGCTCCAGTCCTTCTTCTCTTGACTTACTGGTGGCTAGGACTATGGAAACTGCTAGGGACACTTCATCCTCCTCTCCTATACCTATGCAGCCATTTCTTCCTTCCACTAGAGCCCTTTCTGTGCCACCGATGTCAGTGGAAGAGATGGACATTTTTGAAGCTAAGCTAGCTAACCTTTTTGACATACCTTCTACTATTCCATCAGCTAGTAATGAAGCTAAGCCATTGGTCCTGGCTGACTCTTTCTTGGAAATTTTTGAGAGCTCTTCCACCACCAGTAAGGCTTATTTACCTTTACTAGACTTGGATACCTGTTTGGAATTACTAACATTATTCTCAAGGATTCCATTTGAAGCCTTGCAAAGACCTATTATCAAGAATGGTTTCCTTCAGTACTACAAGATCCTTGAGCAATCCAACATAGCTATTTCAAGTCACTTATCCCAAGCAGCAACTGCTATAGATTTTTATGTCAACATTTGCCATATTACCAAAGCTGTAGAGGAGAAGCTATCGAAAGACAAGGAATTTATTTCTTATATACATGCTGAGGTGTCTAAATTGAAAGGACAACACTCTTCTGCTTCTCAATTTCGAACCCAGCTTTTCAAGAAGAAAGCTCAATTAAAGGAAGAGTTATCAGTAGTTAACTTGGCTTTAGATTGAATTGCTACAGAGCTGCAAATCACCAACCAAGGACTGGCTAATCGAAGACAGGACATGGCTACAGCCATTCAGTTGTTCCCATCTCTTTGGAGTAGAGAATCAATTGTAAGGGAACAACTAAAATATTTTACTGACTTTTGGGCCAATCTATGGCTGTATGTACTTAACTCCTTATGAAATGGAATCTTTATTTACTATTTGAGTGTTTTCATACTTCTCTGTTTTAGCATTTTCTACACTCCTTGTGTTTCCCATACAGTTGAATAATAAGGTTTCAAGTACCTACCGTTAATTTTCTTAGCATGTACATACCCATTCAAATTCCTCAAATGGTATGCTCTCCTAGGCAAGACTTTATGAACTTGATATGGTCCTTCCCAATTAGGTGACCATTTGCCAAACTTATGGCTTTTAATTCCTATTGGGAGTATTGTCCTCCATACCAAATTACCTTCATCAAAGCTAATGCGCTTGACTTTCTTATTATAGTTTTTGGCTGCTCTCTTCTTTTGAAAGAGAATGCTATTTAATGCCAAAATTCTAGCTTCATCCACATTTTCTAATTCCAAGAACATGCTCTGATGGTACTGCTTAGGAGCTAACTGGTTTTGACATCTCACCCTTAAGGACTTAATGTTAATCTCTACAAGTAACACTGCATCATGCCCATACACTAAGGCATAAGGAGTAACTCCTGTATTTGACTTGGGAAAGTCTTATAAGCCCACAACACATCCAATAACAAGTTACGCCAATCCCTGGGATTATCTTCCACAACTCTCTGTATTCCTTTTTTCAATGACTTATTGGATGATTTTGTCTAACCATTTGCTTGTGCATAATAAGGGGTAGAATTAACAAGGCTAATTCCAAACTCTGGGCGAAAGACTTTACCATCTTTCCATCAAACATAGTCCTATTATCCATAATTATGGTCTGTGAGATGCCAAACCTATGAATCAAATCTTTAATAAATCCAATAACTTCAGTTTGGTCTACAATCTTATATGGTTTAGCTTCGACCTACTTAGTGAAGTAATCTGTGGCCACTAAGATGAAACAATGGTGCTTCGAAGAGGATGGATGTATTTTCCCTATCATATCCATGCCCAACCTCTAAATGACCAAGGTTTCACAATTGCATGCAAATTAGTTATTGGTACATGTATTATCATGTCATGCTTTTGGCATGCTTGGTAACCTCTAGCATATTTTATACAATCTTTAAGAATGGTGGGCCAATAGTAGGAATGACTTCGAAGCAGCCATCTCATCTTCACACCAGGCTGATGAGCATCACAGATACCTTCATGAACTTCAGCCATGGCTGTCAATGCCTCCTTTGGCCCTAGACATTCCAATAACAATCCATCTGCTCCCTTTTTGTAAAGAGCATTACCATACAGTATGTATTGCATAAATTGTAATTTAATCTTTCTACTGACTTTCGAAGATGTGCCGATTAGGTACTGTATTATTGGATGCCTCCAATCTTGATCTTGTAAGTCATTATGATTGACTTCTAACACCACATTCCTTTTAGCTAAAGGTGGTATTAATTTTTGATATGTTACTTGATTTATATTCATTTGAGTGTCATCCCTTCTTCTGAAATTCGAAGCTTTCTGAGCTATATCATTGGCTTTGTTATTCATGAACCTTGGGATATAAGTCACATTTGCTATCTAAAACTGAGAAAGCAAATTTAATGCAACAACATAGTATGGCAACATACTTGCACTTTAACATTTGAAAATTCCTTTCACTTGGTTGACCACCAATTGAGAATCTCCAAATATATCAATTGCATGAGCTTGTAATCCAATAAGCATTTCTAGTTCCATTATTAAAGCTTCATATTCAGTTTGATTATTGGAACAAGTAATTTCATCAACTCTCAAACCATGTGTGGTTTCTACCCGCTATGGTGACTTAATCACCACACCAATTCCAGTCAGACCATTGGCTTTTGATCCATCAAACTACATTTGCCATGGCTCAATATTAACCATACCAAGATCCATTATCTCTTGGCTTTCTATCTGACATGGATGATCTGCCAAGAAATTAGCTAAAACTTCTCCTTTTATTGCCTTTTAGGGGACATATTCTAGATGAAATTCTGATAAGGCTAGCATCCATTTGCCAATTCTTCCTCTCAATGTAGGTCTAGATAACATATACTTAACCAAATCTATGGTTGTAATTACCAAGACTACTGTAGGCAAAAGATAGTATCTTAATTTCATTGCAGCAAAATACAATGCAAGGCACAGCTTTTCTACAGCTAAATATTTACATTCACAAGAATTTAAAAACCTACTAAGGTAATAAACTGCTTGCTCATTTCCTTTTTCATTGTCCTGGGCTAAGAAAACTCCTAATGAATCTTCTGCTGCAGTAATGTACAACTTCAAGGGCTTATCACTCTTTGGTGGCATCAGCATTGGAGGCTTGGCCAAGTAGGCTTTAATTCCTTCAAAAGCAGTTTGATGCTCTGCTATCCACACAAACTCCTCTTTATCTTTCAGCTTTAATAAAGAAGAAAATACTCTAGTTTTCCCTGTAATGTTAGAAATAAATCTTCAAAGAAAATTAACTTGACCAAGGAACTTTTGTACTTCTTTCTTACTTGATGGAGGCTTGGCCTCAATGATGGCTTTGGCTTTATTCTGATCAATCTGTATTCCTTTCTTGCGTAGTACATAGTCCAAGAAGTTTCCAGCTAATACACCGAAAGCATATTTGAGAGCATTAAGTTTCAACTTGAACTTTCTCATTCTTTTAAAAGCTGCCTTCAAGTGAATCAAGTGTTCTTCCATGGACTGAGATTTTACTACAATGTCATCAATGTAACACTCTAAATATTCTCCAATGAGATCATGAAAGATAGTGTTCATTGCTCTTTGATATGTAGCCACAACATTCTTTAGACCAAAAGGCATTTTGACCCATTCAAAGGTGCCAATATTCCATGGACATCTGAATGATGTCTTATGGACATCCTCTTTTGCAATGCAAATTTAGTTATAACCAAAATGCCCATCCATCATAGATAAAATTTTGTGCCCTGCTGAACTGTCCACCAACAAGTCTACTATGGGCATAGGGTACTTATCTTTTGGAGTTGCTAAGTTCAGGTTTCTAAAATCGATGCATACCCTCATTTTATCATTGTTTTTAACAACAGGCACAACATTGGACAGCCATTCAACATATTTGATTGTTCTAATAAAGCCTGCCTTAAGGAGCCTAAGAATTTCCTCATTGACCTTTTGAACCACCTCAGGACTCATTCTTCTTGGTTTTTGCTTATATGACTTAAAATTAGGCTTCATAGGGAGCCTATGTTCTACTAATGATCTGTTCAATCTAGGCAACCCATTATAAGACCAAGCGAAGCAATCCTTATACTGTTTTAAGACAACCAATAACTAGCTTTTATCACAAGGACATAACCACGCACTGATATAAATACGTTGTTGTGTAGAACCTTCCCCTAAATTGACTTCTTCTAAGGGATCTTGTACTTGAGCACTCACTAATGCTTCTCTTCTGACTTCTTCTACCCTCGAAGTAATTTCTTTGCTTTGTTCTACTCTCACTTTCTCTAGTTCAACATCTTTGCCTTTTTCCTCATAGACAAAGTTTGTCCATGAGGCTTCTTTCTCCTGTATCTCATGGACCTTTGTTTTGATGTCCAATGCATAGTATTTATCAAAGGTCAAAGACCTAACCTATTGTTGCCCCTGCTTACAGCTAACTAACATGGCTTCTTTTTCTTGTTCTTGAACCTTCTAGACTATCGATTTTATGTCCAACATTGAAAATTTAATTAAAGCCAAGGGTTTAACTTCTTGGGTTTCATCTTCTTGCCTACAACCAGGCATCATTATCATTCTTGATGACAAATTCTTCATCAGCACTCTCTTGCACTAAGTGCTTCAAGTGTGCTACTTTCTCATCAACCGTCACTTCGGCTGAACCGTTAGGTTTTCTTAATATACTTAATGGTGTCACTCTTTCAGTATACAACTTGGTCTCTGCAAAGTCAGCACAAGCAATAAAGGGTTGAGGATCTGCATTGATCTCCTTTGTCTCTCCATTGCATAAGGCCATCATTATCTTCTGATGTAGAGAGGAAGGCACACATTTGTTGGTGTGAATCCAATCCCTGCCAAGTAAAGCATTATACTTAGCATTACTATCAATAACAAAGAATGTCGTCATGCAATCTTTGGTTCCCACACTCAGGTTGATGGGCAAAATACCTTGAGCCATTTGCTTATCCCCAACAAAACCAACAATGGTTGTTCTGGTTGGGATTAATCTAGGGTTCCTTTTTTCCAATTTCTTCAAAGAGGATTTCAGAAGCAGGTTCACTGTTGCCCCATTATCCACCAATACCCTATGCATTTGTATCCCATCGAAAAAAGCCTTGATATACAAGGGCTTAACATGCTGTGTCATGAATGTTGTAGGATTCTCAAAAGGATATGAGAGGTTAATACTCATTTCCTCACTCTCATCTTCAGTTTCCACTGGTGTGGCTACTTCAGACTCATCGTGAACCATGCTAACCTGTGAATCTTCACTAGAAACTAGAATAGGGTCAATCTCCTGGGTTTCTTGGTTTCCATCTTCAGCATGGAACTCTTGTGGCAGTATATGCACCATATTTACTAACACTGGAGGAAATGAGCCAAACTAAACTGCTGACTGCACTTGTTTCTTTTCCAGGCTAACTTGTTCAGTTATTTCAGAAACATCTTCCATGCTGCACTCTGGTACTTCAGTACTAGTGACTTCCTTCCAATGTTCTGTCCCTACTGGTTTTTCGACCAAAAATGTCTGCTCAGCCATGAAGGCTTCAAACATCTCATCCTCTGCCATTTCTTTCCTTTGGCCTAGTTTCATTTCTCCTTCTTTCTCACTGTTGCTTTCCATCAAGGCCTTTTCAAAACCTGCTAAGCTGGACCTTTTCTTGGCTTTCAGTTCAGTGTGAAGTTTAGCTAATTCCTCTTTACTGAAACTTCTTTTGTTCTAAGGAGCCAATTTTGAACTATGATCCAATTTTGGACTTTCTCTTTCCTCTGTCTGCCTTTTGGCTAGGTCAATGAAGAACTCTCTCCACTTTCCTTCAGATCCTTTTAGTACTGAGTGTATCTTCGCTAGATTTTCTTCCTTTGTGACCTAGAAATTACTGGAACCATATTTGGTTTATTTGTTTCTGGGTGCTTTAGTAACACCTAATTATTTGGAGTCACCAAGGGAGGTTTAACCATTCTACCCTAGTCTCCAAAAACATTTCTTTGGGTAGGCATTTCCTTAGGCTTGTTCTACATGACAAACCAATCTAGAACCTCAGGTACCCATGAACTCACTAGTTAAGTTACTGAACTAGCTCTTTCTGCCTTCGAAGCTGTTTGTAGAGGCCATTGTTTGGCCCTAGTTCCTTGTCTTGAGCCTAATTCAGGCCTTCTGTTAGGGTGGTTACCTTCCATCTTGTTTGAGGCTAATCTTGGAGACTTTTGTTTTTGATCTGATTCCATAACTTGAGCCTACTTCAGGCCTCCTCTCAGGATAGTTGCCTTCTATCTTGTAATAGTTGGGTGATCTGAATTCATGTAGAGGTCTCTTACCTTTAGAATGCACTCTAGTGGTTGATGGTCCAGCCAAAAATGGTTTTTGTCTAGGACCAGTTGGGTATGGCCTCTTGTTGTAGGTACTGGTTGGTTTAGGACGTCTCTGCACATCCTTGTAATACTGCTTCCTATCAATTGAGAGCCCTTTCAACCATTTGTAACTTAACCTGTATCTGGGACATATCCTTTACATGATAGCTGCCTCTAGGGAGTCATCATCCAGTGCCTCCTTACTAGAGTCCTCCCTATGGTCTGCGAAGCTCTGCCTATTCGCTGGTGAACTTCTGGTATCTTTCTTGACAGCAATCTGGCTAGTAACATGCATCTGCACGTTAACCTCCTCCAATTCCTTCAATAATAGGTTCTGGAAGTTTGGCAAAACAACATTGGATGTAACTTCTCCAATCTCTGGGAATGGATTAGTGTCAATCCCCATAGCTTTCTCTGCTTTAGTTGGGAATTTTAAACTCCCCTTTCGAATCTGTTCTTGGATCCTATCTTGAAAAAAAATATAGTTTTTAGTTGAGTGAGACCAAAAATTATGCCATTTACAATACATTTTCCCTTTAAATTCTTCTGGAGAAGGAATTTTAACTCCCTTTGGTAACTTTAGAAAATTTGCTGTAAGCAAATGATCAAAAATGTCATCTCCCTTTGTTAAATCAAAAGAGTATTTCCTATAAAGGTCTTTTTTTTAAACTGCTGGTCTATTGTAGTGTCCTTATGAATTAATGCCTCACAGATCACAAGCTCTTTCCCTATGATCTCTGCTACATCAATCTTGTAATTAGGGTCTCTATAATAAGTCATGTATGATGCATTACTTCGATGTTGTTCTTCCTCAAGTAATGATTCATATCTAGACACCTTATAGGTTAATTCCACTAAGTCTCGAAACTCAGTTGAGTCAAACTTCTTTCGAAGCCTAAACTCTAAACCATTGTGAGCCAATCTCACAAATTCAAGTTCTGGTAGAATGACCCTACACTTGTTTCGTGCTCTTTTGAATCTGACAATAAATTGAACAGCCTTCTCATCAGACCTTTGACTCAACCTTGCTAAGTCTGCTATGGAAACTTCTGGCTCTGTTTGGAAGAATTGGGCATGAAATGCCTCCTCCATGTGCTGCCAAGTTTGGATAAAGTCAGGTGTAAAGTTAATATACCATACAAAAGCTGCCCTAGTTAGAGAATTTAGAAAAATTCTTAACTTCATGTAATTATTATTGGTAAATTCACCACATTGGGCTGCGAACCTAGCAATGTGTTCTATTGTTGACTGCTTTTCATTCTTATAAAAAAAGAACAAAATCTGGTATTCTAAACCTCCTTGGGTATTCATGCACCCTATCCACCCATTCTGGGTATGACTTTCTATACACAAGAGTTTGAATTCCCCAAGCCATAGGCCCATACATTTCTCTGATAATATCAGCGATTTGGTTCCTAGGAACCATATTTTGTGCTTGTTGGACTACCATTAGAAGAACAAACATAGGATTTAGTGGAAACCCTTATGCTTGAGGTCGTCTTGGTCTATAGGGAGGTATATTTGGGACTAGTTGTCCCTGTGGTATTGGCTACGGTTGAGGGTATGGTTGACCTCTCTGAGCCTGTCCTGTGAAAGGACCTGCGAAAAAGACTACAATATGAGGAACATGTGTTGTTTCTCTCCCAGCTGCAGGAAACTCTTCCAACCCCGCAGGTGTGAATTCGAACAAAGGATTAGTGAACCCCCTTGTGCCAGGTATGGCTTCTAACATGGGATTCGGAAACATTCCCATGCCATTTTCTTGTGTTGGCCCAAATCCACCAGTTTGTATGGCTTCGCTGTTAGGTAATAAGGCATTTTGAGTTACCATAGGCCTCGAAAGAGGCTCATACCATGACTGAGGTATAGGTGATGGTCTTTCATAATTTTGATTACTAGTCTGACCATTAGTATGTCCATTACTTTACATAGGTTATTTATCTCTAGCCGATCTTTGCTGAGGAACATTTGAATTTTCCTCCATATGCCTTGTGTTAGTTGGTTGATGAGAATTCATCCTATCCATAAAGGATATTGCCTATATTTCCATTGTATTCATTAACTACTGTCCCATGGCATCTACCAGGCCTCCCTATGGATTCATTGGCTGAGTAGATGGAACAGTGGATGGTCCAATTTCATGGCCTTGTCCAATATTTTGAACATGTGGTACATGTTCTGAATTACTAGTCTGTTCGATCATAGGTTCTGATGAGATAGGTGCTTCCATAGGATATGTTATCATATTATCCTCTAGATCGGGTATTTCTACCTCTCCTTTCACACCTTCTTCCAAGCGTTCATTTTCTCCTTATCTCTTACGTCTAGCCATTTTAATTAGTCCCACCGAGCATGCCAAAAATATATGTTGGCTTTTTTGGCTTTTAAAGGTTAATATTATAATTTTAAGCGTGCCAGCAAGGATCAATCAGTCCTTATAGAAGATTAATTGTCAACCAATTATCAAACGATTGTATTTTAGTTTTCTCAGCCTCAATGAAGAGAACTTTTACTGGTGACTTGTTTAGGAGAATTTAGTAAATAACAATTAAGTGAAGAATAATTTCAGAATTTCATTAAGTAAAATGAAAAACTTACAATGATCTGACTCAGCCTCGTAGAGGTTTATAGTAATAAGCTATTTGAAACTACTCCTATCAATGAAGTTCAGTACACGAATTTGAAGTACAGAAATGTAAAGAACTGTAAAAATTGGAAAGGAAAATAAAGTAAATAAAATTGGTTTTTTGATCTGAGTCTGGATCCTTCATTCTGAGGCCTTCTCTGCTATTTATACTTCTCAATGATGACCATCGAAGTGGGTTTCTAACTGTCAAAATATCCTTCCATGATTGCTGAACATGCTCTCTCACAGTCAGTCCCACTACGCCACCTTTGCAGTTAGGATTCCCTCCTGATTTTGAATTTGAACTTTGTGAGTAACCGTTAGGCCACATCACCTTATATCTCTCGATTGTTCCAGTGCTACGCAGATCCATTATTATCAATACGGGCTAACACGTGTCTGACTATGATTGGTAACTTGTATTAACTCTCCAAATTGCCCCATTCATACCACGTATTGAATTATGATTGGCTTTTACAATTTATACAACCAACAATATGTTACTTAAATGATAAATATGTTCTTAAAAAAACCTAAGGTTTTGGTTCAAAACTTACTTACGTTGTGTATAATAATTTTTTTATTTTAGCATATGTAAAGTTTCCAGGTGGCATAAGGAGAAGAAGGCTTCACTAAACCAATTTAGACTTTCACTTAATAATATATATATATATATATATAGAATATAGAATATAGATTATAGATAGATAAAAATAAAACTTTAATTAGTCTATAATTTATTTGATAATCTCACATCGGAAAAAAAATAAAAAAAAAAATGAATTGTTTCACTTATACAAAGTAAATCTTATATTGCTATTTAATATTGTAGTGTTATGCATATTTCAATTCAATATAATTTAAATTTTAAAATAAAATGTAAAAGTTTTAATTAATTAATTTTTGTGTAAGTTGGTTGGTCTTTTGAACTAGCCGATCTAGTTGAATCATTTTCTGTTTGATTGATTCGTTGGTTTAACCGCGATTTTAGTGGTTTTATCCAAATATATTGGTTATATTTGTTTGATTCGAAATAAACTAAAGATTGATCTGATTAAAGATTGAACGACTGAGATCACTTGATTAGAAATAAACTTTCCATCCAAACAATTGTCAACTTTTATTTTATAATCCCACATCGGGAAGAAAAAAAGTGAGTTGTTTCATTTATATAAAGTAAATCTTATATTCTTATTTAATATTATAGTGTTGTGCATATTTCAATTCAAAACAGTTTAAATTTTAATATTAAAATAACATTTAAACATTTTAATTAATTAATTTTTGTATAAGTTAGTTAGTCTTTTAATCTAACCAATTAGGCTGAACCGTTTTCGGTTTGACTGATTTGCCAGTTTAACCACGATTTCTCATACTGATTTTCTTAATTTTAAAAAATTAAAAAAAAATCTCCATTGGCTACTTTCCATTTAATCATATAAAAATAAAACTCTAATTAATTTATGATTTATTTTATAATCTCACATTAGAGAAAAAGGAAAAAGTAAGTTATTTCGCTTATATAAAATGAATCTTATACTCCTATTTAATATTGTAGTGTTGTGCATAGTTCAGTTCAAGATAGTTTAAATTTTAAAATAAAAACTCTAATTAGCATATGATTTATTTTATAATCCCACATCGAGAGAAGAAGAAAAAAGTGATTTGTTTCACTTATATAAACTGAATCTTATATTCCTATTTAATATTGTAGTGTTGTGCATGTTTCACTTCAAAATAGTTTAAATTTTATAATAAAATTTGAAAGTTTTAATTAATTAATTTTTGTATAAGTTGGTTTGTCTTTTGACCTAGCCATCTAGGCTAAATCATTTTCAGTTTGACTGATTTGCTGGTTTAATAGCGATTTTAGCAATTTTATCAAAAATATATTGGTTGGATTTGTTTGATTTGAAATAAACTAAAAACTGACCTAATTAAAGATTGAACGATTGATTGCTTGATTATAAATAAACTTTTCATCTAAACAATTGTTAACTTTTATTTTACAATCTCATATCGAGAAAAGAAGAAAAAAGTGAGTTGTTTCACTTATTTAAAATGAACCTTATGCTTCCATTTAATATTGTAGTGTTGTGCATGATTCAGTTCAAGACAGTTTAAATTTTAAAATAGAAAATTGGTGATAAATCTAATCTAAAGAGAGTATAAGGTTTTAGATCCATGATAAGAGGTCCACACTTTGTAAAATAATTTAGTAAGAAGTCCTGAAAGACATTTTGTTTCCAATTTTGTTTGACTTTTCATTGATTATCTGTTAAAATTTATATCTATTTGTTCAATTTTTTTTATCTGTTCAAATATTTATCTATCTGTTCAATTTTTTTAACTATATGTTCAACTTTTTCCCCTATCTATTCAATTTTTTCCCCTAAATTCTATCTATCTGTTCAATTTTTTTCCCTAAATTCTATATATCTATTTAATTTATTTTCTAAATTCTATCCATCTCTTTAATTATTCTTATCTGTTAAAATAACAATTTCTTCTCTGTTACGCAAATTTGGAAGTTCATATTTTCTATATGTTTGAAATTCACAAACTAATTTTTCTATCTGTTGGAATTATCCACCATCAACACTAAAATATTACACAAAAATTCATCTTTTTCCTCTCCCTTTGAATTTTTATCTATTCATCATCATCATCAACAACAACCAAAAAAAAAAATTAAAATAAATAAACAGATTTTGTTGAAATTTGTTGGAGATACATCTACACCAGATCTTCTAACACTAAAATATTACGCAAAAATTTATCTATTCTCTCTCTCTCTCTCTCTCTCTCTCTCTCTATGAATTTTTATTTGTTCATCATCATCAACAACAACAATAACATCAAAAAAAAAAAAAACTAAAAAAAATAGATTTTGTTGAAATTTGTTGAAGATGCATCTCCACCAGATCTGCATCTCCATTAAATCTTCTAACACTAAAAATATTACACAATAATTCATCTCTCTCTCTCTCTCTCTCTCTATGAATTTTTATTTGTTCATCATCATCATCAACAACAACATCAAAATAATAAAAAATAAATAAACAGATTTTGTTGAAATCTATTGAAGATACATTTCTACTAGATCTTTCAACATCTTCAAATTGATTGTGGATGATACACAGAGAGAAACTTCACAAAAATTCACCAAGAAATTTCCTACGTTGCAACTAGAGCTTATTGCTGGTCGTCGGCTACGATCTCAGGTCTCAGATCATGGGACTTGAATCTAGAGAGAGATACTTTCGGGAAACTCCAACGGGTTGAAGAACGAACTAGATGATGAAGAGAGAGAGAAGAAAGAGATGAGAGACAGCATTGAAGATTAGAGTGAGACGAGAGTTTGGTTTGTTTTGGTTTATAGGCTTTCGACGCTAGTTCACTGGTGAGGCAGCGACATCTGCACCACTATCACGATCCAAACTCGCCCTGATAGGTTTAGTGTCGTAACCGGCTAGTAATCTGGGATTACCAATGGCATGCTTCACAGTAAACAGTAATAGGGGCTAACGGAAGCCAATATTAAAATAAATTGTCCAATGAGTTGTGGGACTTATATGGAACAAAACAAATTTATATACAATAGACAGACATTTACATAAGCCATCTCATACATAAATACAAAACATATTCACCTAACCTAGGGAACTAATTCCCATTAGCAAAATTAAACAAAACAAAAGATCTTAAACCAAAATTATTACACTTAATCACAATGTCAGAAAGAGATGAGAGATAGCATTGAAGATTAGAGAGAGACGAGAGTTTGGTTTGTTTTGGTTTATAGGCTTCCGACGCTAGTTCACTGGTGAGGCAGCGACATCGGCACCACTCTCACGACCCAAACTTGCCCTGATAGGTTTAGCGTCATAACCGGCTAGTAATCCGGGATTACCAATGGCATGCTTCACAGTAAACAGTAATAGGGGCTGGCAGAAGCCAATATTAAAATAAATTGTCCAATGAGCTGTGGGACTTACATGGAACAAAACAAATTTATATACAATAGACAGAAATTTACATGAGCCATCTCATACATAAGTATAAACACATTCACCTAACCTAGGGAACTAATTCCCATTAGCAAAATTAAACAAAACAAAAGATCTTAAACCAAAATTATTACACTTAATCACAATGTCAAAAGGAAGAATTCTACACCACCCAAAAGCCTTAAAGCTTGACTAGTAGGAACCTCGAAGTGAGGCACAGCAGTTAGTTTCACAAAACAGATGGTAGGTCAACACCATTAGGTTCGGTTTTGCACTTGATCACCTACATACATATATAAACAATGAGTTAGAGCTCAATGAATAATCTCAATGTAAAGAGGTAAAATGAATGAGATTCATAACTTATAAAATTAAAACAATGTAATGTTCTTGACTTAATTAAAACAAACTTCGAAAACATATAATAACAAATATGGATCATCAAACTTTTCACAGCTTAACATATTTTGTCATACCTACTAGCCTTATCAAAACTTGACGGACTACTACACTTATATATGTCTAGAATCCATAAGGTTTATCAAACCGTTCAGAGTTACTTACATTTCATGGTATAACCCAATAATGCTGAACAGAATATTAGCAAAACTATCGCAATGGACCGAGGACATAGGCATAACGATCACAACGGATCGACATATACATTATGATCACAACGGATCGATATATACATAACAATCACAATTGATCGACTTAGACATAACAACCACAATGGGTCAACCACAACGAGTCAAAGTAGACATAACGACCACGATGGATCGACCTATAATAGGAAATTTCAAACATCCAGGCATGTGCTCATGAGTGCCACATTCGATAATCAAAAAGGAAATCTCATTCCTTCTTATCAAAATCTCATTTCTAAAAACATATCGTATCATACGCAATTTAGAGTTTCAAAGCATAACTTGACGGTTTCAAAGTTCTTAATCAAAACTTATCGTATCAAACATTTCATAATAAAACATAGGTTTCACAAATTATCGGATACATAATCATTTTCAAAGTAATTCATATATGAAAATATTTTTACAGGGACATTAACAGTGCGTGGCCGAATGATACTCCTCGTGCAAGTGGCCTATACAACACGTTTAAGCACAACATCTCAAATTACATTCAATTCGTTCAGTCAATTTTAGGCCTATTCAATTCATTTAGCATTTATTCGTTCGGTTATAACTATTCATTCTTTAATTTCTTCCCTTTTCATTCATTAATTTCTATCGTGTTCATAAGATGCATATGCACATGAAAAACACTTGAAAACTATGCAAACGAAGGCCTGAAAGTCAGAAAAACAGGAATAAAACAAAACTGAGCCTGCCTTGCTGACTGCACGTGCGGTGGACTGGCTGCTCATGCGGTGGGCCTGGCTGCTTATGCGAGTAGAATGCAAAGTAAAGCAGAGCAAGGCTGGCCGCTCGTGCGGTGGCCCAGGCCGTTCAAGCAATCTAGGTTGAAACCCAGTCTGAAAATCTGCTGAAAATGGAACTTTCCCTAATGCAAAAACCAACTTGAATTTGATGAAAATCAAGGCTCAAAACTCTAAAAAACATCATCAATTTCATAACTCTAACTTCAAACAAAATCATAACTTTAAAACATAACTCATTTTGCCACTGACAAGATCAAAAACTTAAATCAAAATAGTAAAATCATAACTCGTGTAAGTTTGAGTTCCAAATCTTCAAAATTCATGGAAGTTCCCTCTATTTTGTAAAACTCATGCAATAAGCAAGTGATTGAACGCGAAGAATGCCATGTGTGTCAAATCTTAAGCTATTTCTTATAATTTTTCTCTTTAGGGTTCTTAACATCAACTTACACCACACAACTTCTAAAATCAACCAAGATGCTATGATTTCATGGTAATACAACTTAGATTCATGAAATTAGAGAAGGATTCTTACCTTAGATGGTTGTACTGTTGAAGATTTGCTCAAATCCTCTTTCTTCTTCTTTTTCCTTTTTCTTTCTCTCTTCCTTTCTTGAGTTCTCTAGAATTCTCTCTATTTTTTCTCTACAATTGTCTCTACCAAGTTTACTATCTCCCTCTTTCTTTTTGTTGACTAGAACTAATAAGTTGCTTAGTCACTATTAAGTTCTATAAGTCCTAATTAATCCTAAGTTTAGATTAATAAATCAAATTCACTTAATTAATTCAATTCTCATCTCAACTCACTTCAACTCACACTAAATTGAATCATACTATTGTGAATCAGGCTCTAATTTCCTATTCCAAATATTTAATTTTAATCTTATGGCTTACTGATTCAGACATTGTTCAATTTTCATTCTCTATATATTTGTTCACAGTATCACATGGCAAATGACAAATGGCTTATAATTAACACATAACTTCATAATCATGGAAAATCGCATGATTAACGTAATTAATTACGGAGGTGGTTGTTATAACCACAGTCAACGCCACTAAACGATCAGAGCCATCAAGAAGTGTCGGAAGCTGGTTGACAACGAGGATTTGAGGAGGCGATGGAGCAAATTTCAGTGAGGAAATCAACGACGGAGGAGCTGTCGACGACAACAGAGATGCTCTCGGATCGATGTAGGTGGAAAGAGAGAGAAAATGAGAGATAGAGTTGAGAAAGGAAGAGAGTGAGAGTGAGAGTGGCGATTTGATTTGGTTTCACTATATTAACATATATATATACAGAGATAGTTTGGTCATTTTATCTAAACTTGACCTTTTGAACAAGGCATTCTAATGCCTGGACTTTTGGACAAAGAAAATCCAAAAGTGGATTTATCTCCTGAGCACCCATTTTAAAATTAAAATAACATTTAAAAGTTTTAATTAATTAATTTTTGTAAAAGTTGGTTGATCTTTTGACCTAGCCGATTAGGCTGAACTATTTTCGATTTGACTGATTCGCTAGTTTAATCACGATCTCAGTGGTTTTGTCAAAATATATTGGTTAGATTTGTTTGATTTGAAATAAACTAAAGATTGACCTAATTAAATATTAAATGACTGATATTGTTTTATTCGAAATAAACTTCACGCCTGACAATTGTTAATTTTTATTTTATACAATCTCATATCGGAAAAAGAATGAAAAAGTCAATTATTTCACTTATATAAAATAAACTTATGCTCTTATTTAATATTATAATGTTGTGCATGTTTCAGTTTAAGACAGCTAAATTTTAAAATAAAATAAAATTTAAAAGTTTTAATTAATTAATTTTAGTGTAAATTGGTTGGTATTTTGACCGATTTTAACGATTTTATTTTATTTGTAAAAAGTATGTTTAAATTTTATGAAAAACTTTATCATAGAATAAACTAAAACTAAAAAAATTGTAAAACGAAATTTATTTTTATTTTACCATAAACATAATTTTTTTTAATTTATTCTATTTTTTTAATTTTTACCAATTAAATTAAGACATCTATTTTTTATTGTGAACTTAGAATATACAATTAATGACATCACAACTGTAATATATATTCTAATAAAATGGTTAAAATTTAATCCAGTCTAAATTATTTTTTTAATGCCTTTTAAATAAATTTTATGTTATTATTCAATTTTAAAAGAGCAATGATACATCTCTCTAATTTTGGAGCTCTAATTGAGCTCTAATGATGTGGCATAAAATAAAACTAAGGCCAAAATATCACATCATAGTAGGGTCTACTCCCATTATAACTCATTAAAATTCTTTTATTAGAGCTCCCAATAATTTTTCTTGGATTATTAAGGGGGACCAACATATGTTAAAGACAAAATATAGAGCAAGACCTAACACTAGAGGGATATATATTCCTCACCTCAAAAACAATGCCTCCATTTGGATAGTGGTTGATTCTTTGACTTTTTTGACTATTTTAATTTGGGTTAAAAAGTTTGATTTGGAAAGAATTTTTAATTTTTTGACTTTTTTAATTTTTTTTTGTGAGAGAATAGTGTAATAACTATAAGTTGAATGTGATATTTTATTTATTATGGCTAAAATAATCTATTTTATCTTTTGTCGCTAAAATAACCCCAAACTTTCATGCCAAACGGAGCCCATGCCAAGATTTTGTTAATATAAACTAAAATACTGTACTGGCTAAAATTTGCAAAGGGGTGAAAGACAAGATATTTTTTTATTGGAATAGTCCTTCTATCAAGTATAACAAATTGGGTTAGTTTTCTTTCAAATTTACATTTCAATCTGCGAAAACTAGGATTCCATAAAACTCATCATTGATTTAATCTCGATAATTTGAATTGTATGTTTTATAAAATTCTTAATATATATCATCAATAAAAAAAATTAATTCAGTCTCATAATAATAATATTTTTATTTTATCACATTTATTTTTAAAAAATAGGTAATAAATATATTTTTAAAAATAATTTTTTTAAAAAAATCTAGAGAGAGAGAGAGAGAGAGAGAGAGAGAGACAGAGAGAGACGGGAATGAAAAATGTATTTGTCTGGGTTGTTAATGCCAAAAGTGTGACTTTTCTGTGCTGTTGTTGCTGTCCTTTGAGAAAGAGAAAAGGAAAGCAAGGCGGCATTTTCGCGGAGCGTAGGCCGTGTTCGTTTAGTGGAGTTTATACACCTTCTGCACTGCACCCATCCACTCCAATAGTATTTTTTTAGTAATTTCTTTGCAACAGTCTTGGGTTTTTGCTTTATAATTTTTAAGATAAAATTAATGCATTTGACAAATATATATATATATATAAAGAAGAAGATTTTTGTGAGAAAAAATTAAAAGAGTTTGATTTTTTATTTTTGATTTAATTTTTTCATGATTTTTGTTTTTTGTTTTTTATAAACTTTTTAAATCATCTAAACTAAAAAGATCTAAAACTACGGCGGTGAGCCATCGTCGCAATTACCATGAAGGTCCCCCCCACTTATTTCTAAGTGCTTACCTTTCTTATGTTCACCGATTTTTGTTTTTGTTTTTGTTTTTGTATTTTTGTCTTTGTCTTTTCAGATTTTTGCATGATTGGTTGATTTTCTTATGAGATCTCTATGCTTAAGATAAGTACTTTTGGGGGGAAGTTTTAGTTTAAGACCCTAATATTAAAATTTTATAAGATAAAAAATATATAAATTTTTATAATATTTGGAATTTCTCAATATTTTTATAATTTTTTTTTATTTTATTGCACAGATAGAGAAATTTTAGCTCTTCATGTGATGAGCTAAAATTTCTCTAATAACATTATTAAGAAACCTTAACTAATACAAAAAAAAATATATTGAATCTCTCTTATTTCCCAAAATTAGAGAGGGATCTTTCACTATTTTTTTCCTCTTTTTTATGCTATTCGAATTTATTTATTTCACAAACAAATATTTCAATTTCAAGGCTATTACGTTATGTTTGGTTGGAGGATTTGAAAAGAGATTTAAAAAGAAAAAGAGAAAAAGTAGGTGAAATATGAATAAAATATACATATATTTCACTTAATTTTACACACATTTTTCATTTTTATTTTCAAATTTCTCCCCGAATCTCCCAATTAAATACAGCGTTAAGGAAATTTAATGTTCTTTTTCATACAAAGGCCTCGTTTGGGAATATGCTATTTTAATAATTTTTTAACTTTTTAAGAAAATATGTGCAGAAAAATAGAAAAAGTGATGTGACAATTTATAATGACTTTTTAACTTTTTAACTAAAATATATGATTGACAAACTAGGCATAATAAGGTCAATTACAATATTTGCAATCATCAATCATCAAAGGAAGTCAATGTAATTTTTCCTAACTTAAGGTAATTCAGTAGGCTAAATAATGAGCTATGAGAGATGAGTTTGACCCCGCAATGAAGCAGAATATTGTTAATTTGGAAGTTGAGACAGACGTTTTACTTTTAGAGCTCTTCATCTTGGAAAATAAACATATACTTCATCTTTGATTGGATGTACCTCATGCAGTGCTTTAGGATAAGCACAATTAGTCACATATTTTGGAAAGTATATGTATGTGTGAATATTATTGCGAATCAATGAATCAATTTTGTGGAATGATATGTTGTTTTTTTCCTTATATTTCAGCACAGTTCTTTGATGATGCTAGGGGGGTGGTTTCCCAAGAATGTTGTATTCTTCAAGTTGGTTTATCATATTAATATATCCTGTTCTATGTTTACCACACACAAACAAAACAAAAAATACAAAAAAAACAAAAAACAAAAAAAATCTCTTTCAAGCGTCTCTAATGATATTGGGGCACTTTTAAGAAACTAGTTAACAGTCAGCTTTTAACTTCTCATTCATTTTTAGTCGTATTATCTCTCACATTTTTTACTCATAAAAAGACAAAAAAGTCAAAAAAAAACCAAAAAATTAATTTTTAATCAACTTTTCAAAACACAGCATAGTATTTAGGTATAGTAGTGTTAAAATAGGATAGTATAGTATAGTAAAAAATACTCACCGCCACAATCAGTATATGTTGTGTTAAATAGCACAATGTTATTCTGTTCAACACATTTGGCCAATTGATTTTTTTTTTTTTTAATTTTTAAAAATAAGATATAAAAAAAAAATACATCTAAGTCAATTTATTTCGAGTTTAGTTTATCTTTAAAGATAAATTAACTGGCCCTTGGGGGTGAGTTCAGTGGATAGGGACAAAGTCCAAAACCTGTTTTATCTGGGTTCAAGCCTCCTATTACCTCTCAATGTGGCGTTCTTAAATTTTGCCTCAAGGGATTTCTTGGTCCAGGAGCTAAGCTTGAGCCACCCCTTCTTTTTTTTTTTTGTAACCCGAAAAAAAAAAAAAAAAAAAAAGTGGATAAATTAACCGAGCCAGCGATAATTTGGCACAAATAATTCAGTTAAAGTAAATGTAAAGATGAAAATTACATTATTGTACAAGCTCATTGATTTATTTTGTAACTTTAATTTAAATTAATAAATTAAACATTATTAAAAACCGGCAATTGAAAAATAGTAGTTGATAGATGGGAAAACTAGTGAAACATCTTTCTCCAATTTTTGGCAGTAAGAGAGGTCAAATATATTTTTTTCTTATTAGTTAAGGTCTCTCAATAATATTATTAAAGAAAATTTTTTTTTGAAGAGTTGAAATTTCTCTTTGAAACAAAATTTTTTTGTGCCAAAATTTCTCAATGTTGCAATTTCTCTATAAAAATATTGAAGGACTCCCAACTACTAAAAAATGTTACATATTCTTTATCTTATAAAATTTTAATATTAGGGACCTTAAATTAAAAACCCATTGATAGATAGATAATAATAAAATAGTTCAACATTATTGAAACATTTGTACTATTTGTACACAATAGATCCTCTACACTATTGAAAATTTTATAACAAAACTAGATAAGATATATCTTTATTGGGCTAAAATTGCACCCAAAAAAGAAAAAAATTACTACCTAATCAATGTGAATATTTAGATGCAACAATAAAAAATGTCTTCTTTTTTTTTTTTTTTTTAATTTTTTATTTTTCACACATACCTCAAATTCCTAACCGTTTTACATGCTGCCTAGTAGATTTATCAAAGATCAGCGGCAAAAATCATTAAGAAAATTACCTGTGACTGATAATTGTGTAAAATTATTACTCTTATATATGTATAAAAAAAATTATAATTATAACTATTAATATTAATAAAATTTATCACTAATTTATAATTACTTTAATTTATAATTATAATTATTAATATTTATCACTAATTTATAATTACTTTTCAATTTGTCCAAGTGGCATTCTACTGATAGGATCATAGCAGTAAACAAATCGGGTTATGCTTCTTTCCAATTTGAGATTGGATTGGAATGTGTTGTTGGACCATGATAGCCTACCCTAGGTCCTATATTAATAATTCGAACCATTCAATGTGTAAGGGATTATAGCAATAAACAAATAGAGTCAAGTTTCTCTCCAATTTGAGATTGGACTGGGGAGTATTGTTCGGTCTACAAGAGTCCACTACAAGTCTTGTATCGATAATTCGAATCGTTCAATGTGTAAAAATCACTGAATACTTCATATCTGTAAAAAATCACATTAATCAAATATCAATAGCCACTTGATCAAATTATATTTCTGTCAACGATAAATATGATTTTTAAAATAAATTATTGATAAAAATTTGCTCCAATCAAATAAGTATTAATATTCAATTAACGTAATTTTTTATAAAAATAAAATACTCAACAATCTCTACACATTCACAGTTTAAATTATCAAAACAGAACGTATAATGAATATCATAGACCTGAATAAGACAGTTCAATCCACATAGTTGGCCGGAGAGAATTTGAGTCCAAGCCAATCTATAAAATGGGGCCCATTAACAACACAAGGGGTCTTTCACTTTTGTGATGACGATGATGACTGGATTTGAACACCATGATCATCGTGCGGTGGATGTATACACATGTATGTGTATGTGATATATGATGAACATCATTATAGGTCACTTTAGTCTTATTATCCTATGTATGACTCGTGATGATGCCATCATCCCCTCTCAACGTGCATTTTTGTTGGTTTTTGTGAAAGAAAGGAAAAGGGAACCTTCCATAAAGATAGGCCAAAGCGTGGGTTGCCAAACATGAAAACACAATAAATAAAATAAAAACATTTTGTTTTATTAACCCAATATGAATTTTGTGCTAGCAGGAATTTTTAATTTGGTTACTTTTTTACATTTTTAATTGAAAGATTTAGCGATCAATCCTGTTAAAGATAAAAGTTAATTATTTTTTATATTAGGATGATCCTTTAATATTTCTTTCTATTATGAATATATTTTTTTTAATGATCGCTGTTATACTCATTATGGAGTTTTTAATTTTATAATTGTTATATTTGTTGAGTTTTTAATATGCATGTATATACACTATTCGTGTACCTTATCAATCAGTTGGTAATTGGATTCACCTATTTCATGTTTTGAAAAAAAATTGATAGAACTAAACAATATTGCATGTACATACACTAATGAGAAAGTGACATGTGCCGTTGGTGACATAGCATAGATTATTCTACCTATGTCTATTCTACCAAACTCAAAACGACCTCACTTGGTCATTAACTTCATGTAAAACTCCAATCACTATCTCTAATTTCAGTGAAATACAACATTACAAGAAAGAAAAGTATATTAGACAGTAGATTCCAAGTCCATGTGATTGTTGTGGGGCCTCTTTCTTACTGTGATGATTGCATGGGCTCAAGCCCACGTGGAGTAGTAAATATGTGGAGAGAAAATATTTATGATTAACAAAACAAAAATGATTGAGGCCTCGAATTACCGTGGCTCGATTTGACTCGACAGCCCAAAACGACGTCGTTTTGGACTGTCTATTTTTTTTTTTTTTTTTTTTCTTTTCTTTTCTTCCTTTTCTTTCGTCTTTTTCGTCAACTTCAACATAGAGGAGAGAGAGAGAGAACGAGAGGGAGAGAAAGAGAGGGAGAGGCGTCGTCGCCGTCATTGCCGCTGAAGCCGATCATCGCTCCACCTTCGCCTCATTGCTCTGCCCTGATCGTCGCCGTCGATCGTTGCCTCCAGTGCCTCGTCGACTCTGCCTCGTCGCCTCCGCCTCCGCCTCCTCCTCTATTTTTTAGGGCCCCCTCCCCTTCCTCCTCCTCCCCCTCCCCCTCCCCTCCTCTTCTTCGTCTGCTGAAATTCGAGCCGTTTGGCTCGAAAATGTTTCGAGGCCTTTATCACGGTTCTTAACAAAAATAGAAGGTTAAATTAGGTGAAATGATGTGTAGATTTTAATAGGTAAATTTATTATTTAATAGATTTTGTAAAAATTAATGATATTTTTTATGGAATATTATTAAAAAAGTTACTAATTGTTAATTTTTAGTGATAATTTAAAAATTTTATTAAAAAAATGTCATTAATTATAAGTTTTAGTGAATGTTTAAAAAAATTGCCACAAAAAAGTCACTGAGTTTTAACTTTCAGAGACAGTTTAAAAACTTCATCATAGAAAATATCACCAATTGTAAGTTTTAGTTACAATTCATAAAAATTTTACTATGATTTATTTTTAATAAAACTTAATAGAAATTAAGTCTAACGTTTACCCTTAAATTAAACCTTTTTCTTGATATTCCTTAAATTAAAGCTTTGACTCTACATATTTTAGCTAATCTATTGAGCAAGACCATGACAAATGGACTTGTTTGATTGGGTAACCTAATCTTTCCGTTGATGGGTTTGTTTTCTTCAAGTGGGGAGACCACCAATATCAACATATTTATGCCTTTACAAAATTATATGTGTATTGCTTAAATTATACTTATGTATCCTATTATGGCCCGTTTGATGTAAAAGAATTAAATTAAATAGTTAATGTATTTGGTGCAACTATGGATAATATGTGGAAAATAAAAATTGAACTTGTTTGATGATTAAATTAATTATTTGTTTTTCTGTTGTGTAAATATTAGAATGTGTTCAAAAGTTTTTTTTTTTAACTTAGTTAAGTTAGAAGAGATAAGATTATTTTAGAATAAATTACAAACACACTTTCTTATATTTATTTAAAATATAGATTGTCAGTTGTGATTTATAAAATTACAAATTTCTTTTATCAGATTTTTTTATTTAACGTAATTAACTGAAAAAATAAAATTTTTAACTACTCTCTAATATAATAATAAAATTATCTATTAATTAAAATAAATTTTTGACATCATTTAAAAATGTCAATTGACTTGATATTTATTAATAAAATATATAATTTATTATGAAATTAAAAATTTCAAGAAGTAATATGCAGTTTTTAAAACCACAAAAAATGAATTGTATTTTAAACCAATCTCAAAAAAATATTCTTATAATTTACTCATTATTTTATCATACGTATTTGAGTATTGTAGATGAACTTTAAAAAGTTACAAAAACTATTGCCCGCCCCGCCTCTCTCTCTCTCTCTCTCTCTCTACACTGATAGTTTGGATTGCACATAGTGGTTCTGTTTGGTAGAACTTATTTTCAGTTTATTTTAATTTTTAATTTTATTTAAGTTATTTTGATGGGTTAGGTTCAGCTTAACAATATAGATTATAACTTTTTGTAAATTAAAAATTAACTTATTATTTGAATGGGGCAAGAAAAGCTTAATTTATAAGTCAAAAATTAACTTATGTTCACAGTTATAAGTTATAATCTATAATCACTTTCTCACAGTTCTACCAAACGAGGCAGTGTCTTAGTTTTCTATTTGTTTAATAATTACATAAAATGGGTTATCATGTAAATAATAATAATAATAATAATAATAATAATAATAATAAAATAACATAGAATGACAATTAGATTGCAAATCAAATCATTCATGTTATGATGTTATCAACAAAATTAATTGAAACATTTATGCTATTTTTAAAATTTGACTTTATGAAGAGAAAAAAAAAAAGTCTACGAATTAAAATTTTAAATACAACTTTAATAATAAAAGGTCAAAAAGAAATAAAGCAGATTAAAATAAGGCAATGATTAATAAATGCCTTTGTTGAGGTTGTTTTTATTTTTTTTCATTAAAAGGCCAAAGCATAGCTGTTTTTTTTTCTTTTTCTTTTTCTTTTTCTTCTCCTTGTTTACCCTTTCTTTTGAATAAAGGTAAAAAGCCAAAGTATGTCATGTTACTCATGTACTCACAACATCCAATTGTATCTACGTCACTCAGCTTTGGACGCAAAAATGTTTAGTAACTTGTTCTGATCTCAAATCTCTGAAAAAAAGAAGAAAAAAAAAAACCCTTGTTGTGATCTATATTAAGTATTAATGTTGTGTTTGAATTTAAAAATTGTCAAGTTAATAAAAATAAAAATAAAAATTGAGTAGAGTCAAGCCAGATACTTTCTTGCTTAAGCCCGGTTGGCTTGAAAAATCTAAAGTAATGATCAAACTTGGCTTGAGCTCAATCGAATTTTTGTGCTAGGAGCTCGATTAATTCAATCCATCAAAAGAGTTTGAATAAATCACTAACGAGTCAAGTTCAAATTGAGCTAAAACCACTCTCATCTTTGTTTTACAAGCATACTATATGATAAATTTTTCAAATTTATTCTTAATTGTGTCCTTTGAACAATTAAAATTGAAGTTTCACCATAAAATAAAAAATTGGCTATTATGATTCTTTTTAAAAGTGAGATTTAGTTCATCAACTTGATTAGTGTTAAATTATATAATTAGTCCATGGGTTAGTGGTGATGGATTGATGGACACACAAAGCCACTTGTTGTATGAAGGGAGGGGTGGAGAAGTTACGTGCTGATTTCGAGATACATTTATGTTATGTTTCAAATTGAATGTGATTGATAGAGAAAATAAAATTTATTAAATTTTGTTAATAATTAAAAATAACAAAAAAACATAACAATTAGTGATTTATTAAGAATAGAAACACGTAATGCCCCTAAACCACGTAATGATTTTTCGAGGAGGGTGGGGTTACTGATTTAATAGCTTGAAAAATCAGAAACATGAATGTAGTCTTTTTAAGTGTAATCTTTTTCAAAGCTCATCATTTTTTTCTCCTTTTCCATTACATCACAACAAAGAAAAGAAGTAACTCTTTTGTAAATTATTCCTTCATAAGATGAATTACAAAAATATCTTATGTAAAAATAGACGTCTCGAGATATTTTATTCACTTAAATCAATCTGCGAATGAAATAAAACTTGAGTGCAGTATGAGCTCATGACGTAGACTAAACGTAACTGTGAGGGAGGAGGGACGTGCACAAATAGGAAGTGTTTTGATAATTGATGTTATATACATGAGCACAATGTAAAAATCTCCCATGAGGTTTGATTTACAAAAATACAAAAAAATATATATATAAAAAATAAATATATAATGTTTACCAGATCTAAATGTTGCCTGCTAAGCTTCTAAATACATGTTTAACTTTTAGTTTTGTTTTCCAAGATTATTTTAGTCTTTTGGTCACATATAAGTGTATTTTTAGAAACCAAGATTAAAAATTGCTAACATGAAACTATTTTCATCCTTAATTCTAACCCATGAATGATTGTAATTTAACTTCGAACCTTCAGGATTTTTATTTATTTATTTGAAAATTTGAAACTAAAAAGGTTTTTTTTTTTTTTCAAAACAATAGTTTCACCAGATTTGGAGGGCTTTTTTTTATTTTTTTATTTTTATGCATAACAGCATACTAATTGGGGGATAATATAACATGATATTGTACGCCCACTGCCACTAGTATAAATGATACTATTTGCATAATATTATAACTAGCACGGATTAAAATAAATAATTAAAATTTATTTTTGAAATTAAATTATAATAAAAAAAAATTTATAATATAAAAGAAAATTTATTTAACATAATAATTATATTTATGATAAAATATAAATGTATTTCGTCTTGATGAATTTTGTAATTTTAATTTTTCAAATTTTCAATTATCTCATATATATTATGTAAAATCAATTACCTTATCTATTTTGTAGAATTCATTCAATCAAAATTGAAGAATAAATAAAAAATAGAAGAAAAAAATAGAGTATCAGTGATTTCAATCTTCAACCCACTCCTCAAACAAGACTTTGATGACTTCGATTCTGTTAGGCTGATAGGTATAACATCTAAAACAGTCTCATTAAATATTAGTTAATTATATTTAGTAATTTTTTAGTGGTTAGACTAATTCAACATTTTGTAAACCCTAGATCCCCGTTTGTTTTGGGGTGTAATGGATGGAATGTGATTAGAATGGAGGTGAGATTATTTAGTATTGTGTTTGTTTGTAGAATTGGGGAATGGATTAGGATGGAGGAGGGGATTAAGATGGAGGTTAGAAAGAGGATTGGGATGGAGGAGGTGGAGGTGGTATTAGAAAAATAGTGAGGGGAATATAATTTTTTTTATTTTTTACACATTGGGAATTTTTTTTTTAACATTAATGTTTAATTTTTTGTATTTTTTTATTTGTTTTATTATTTTATATAAAAATAATTTAACAATTCCTACACTAACAACTATCATCAAAACAAACACAATTTTACCCATCACTATCAATCCCCTCACTCTGAATACTCTCCATTCTACTTCTGAAAACAAACGAGGCCTGAAGCCATTTTCTTAATTTGATCACCACTATAAATCATTTTTATATTTTTTTGTTTTCTATTAAAAGGAAATTACAACTAATATACTAAACAAATAAATTTAATTAAATGTGTATATAAAACAACTTAACTCTAACCCATACGCCTAAGTTTTTTATTGTGTATTTGATTGAAAATGCGTTAGACCATTTTAATGGTTAGTATCTAAACCTCGATATTTATACAGTGGGTAACGTAAGCTAGAATGGCTACTTGGCACATAATTAGCATGGTTCAAATAAAAGGTAACGTATATACTATATGTGAATTTATATATATATATTTTTCTCATTTGTTAAAAGATTTATGCATAATTCACATTTCAAATAAGAATTTTATAAATTTTTAAGAGTTAATCACAAACTTTAAAAGAAAATGCACATGATATATTATAAATATGTATGAAATAACCTTATTAATAAGCTACTTTTATTATTAAAAAAAATTCTATACTTAATCAAATAGTTCTTCTAGCATTTGAAAATTTATTTTCAAATACTCCTAGCATTTTTCACATTTAATATTTATGAATAAATTTATGTAATTTAAAAAATTTATACTTTATTAAAACTTTTAATATTATAAAATCAATAATTAAGTTTTATCAAATATGCTCTAAATCTGATCATCAACCTATTTTTTAAGAAAAATTTTCTCATTCAAAATTTTGATAAATATTTATTTAGAAAAACTATCCACATGTTAGTGTACTATGTTCACGGTCATTATTAAGCTTATGTAACTTAAATCATTAGATAGTTATATTTTTATTGTTGAAAAAGTGTCACGCAATATATATATATATATTTAAATTTTCAATAATAAATAAAAATTAATTAAGAAATTTAGTATGTGGGTTTGGAAATAAATAAAAATAAAATAATTTTGATTTTTTTTAAATGTAATTTTGAAAGCTTACTATATTGAATTTTGGAAAGGTGCATTATTATAAATTTTGAAAAAATTACTATATTAGTTGTAGCATAGATAATGTAACCATTTGAAAGGTTTGTATAAATTTTAGATTCTATTGAATTGTTTATTATATTTAATGACACATGGTCCCGTTTGTTTTCAAAGGTAGAATGGAGGGGATTGATAGTGAAAGGATTGTTAGTGAGGCGATTAGTAAAATTGTATTTGTTTTGATGGTAGTTGTTAGTGTGAGGATTGTAAAATTATTTTTATATAAAATAATGAAACAAATAAAATAATGATTTTTACTTAACAAAAAATACAAAAATATTAAACATTGATGTTTAAAAAAAAATGCCCAACAAGTTAAAAAAAATAAAATTGTGTTAATCGGTTGACCGGCTGAACTTCCAGCCAGACGTCTAGTAACAGCCAATCCGAATGAACTAGTTTACTAATACCATTTCTCACTTCGGATTGCTAATACCTTCACCAAGGCCCATCTATAATCCCTTCAAACTACAAATCCGAACCTCCCAAACCAAAACAAACAGGCTCTATATTTACTGTTCATCTATCACAGTCTGGAGTGGACTGTGATAGCTGAAAACAAATGGCCCCATAATTTTAAATCTTGAAATGGAAAAATGTACATATTTTTAAAAATCATAAATTATGAAATAATTAGAGTTTTTTTTTTTTATGATTATAATTAGATTTTAGTGAATTGCTTCTATATTAGTGGTACACAAATTTAAATTTTGAAATAATTAAGTATACTTTCCTTTTAGAAGTCGTAATTTATGAAATAATTAGAATTTTTAATTGTTATGGTTAAATTAGAATTAACCAATAGACTTTTTTAAAAATAAAAAATAATTAAATTTTAGTGAATTGCTTCTATATATAGTGTGGCACACAAATTTAAATTTTGAAATAGTTAAGTATACTTTTCTTTTAAAAATCATAATTTATGGAATAATTAGAATTTTATTGTTAACCCATATAATGTTTTTTATTATTTAAAAATAAAAAAAATCATAAAAATTTGTGTGAGGATTTAGAGCTCCCACAAGTCTTATAATTAGAAACCCCTTTTTGTCTATATAATATCAACAATGATACATCCTTCTAAAATTAGAACTCTAATTAAGCTCTAGTGAGATGAAAAATCAAAAAAAGAAAAAGAAAAACAAATGCCAAAACATCATATCAAATGAGCTCCACATACACATTAAAATTATTAAAACTCACAAATTAGAGTTTCAAAATATTTTTTATATAATATATAGATATGTATCACTTTATTTGGTTGAGTTCTTATAAAAAATTTCTTTCAAAAAAAACATATATATAGTTTGACGAAGATAAACACAGAAATAATATTTTAAAATTTTTGTTAAACAATTCTCATCTTGAAAAAAGAGAAAATTATACGAAAATGATAAAGTATTTTTATTATTTATTATTTATTATTTATTCTTATCAAATTAGATTTAAATTTTTGAAAAAAAAAATTTTTTTTGAAGCTCTATTCTAAGGAAAGGAAAGTGAGCTTAGACCCTGCAAGTCTATGGCATTTTCTACCTAGACAAAAGAGAAGCAACAATCAACCACAGTTGGGTGCCAGAAAACTTTTTATCAATTTTAGGTGAAACAGGACACAAACAAAAAGCCTAAAACAGTCCTCCTCTCTCTTCTCTTTTTTACCCCAAAAATAACTTTATGCAACAACTAAAGTTCCAACTAGTTGTGAAATTATTTTTCCCAGAAGAAGAGAAAGATCATGATTGCACTAGTGAATTTACAAAGGTCACACCTACCAAAGAGTTATTTTATTTATTTATTTATTTTTATAAATTGTGTTTGAATTTTAAATTTATATAAAAATTGATATAAAACAATATAACTTTTGTTTCATTTTTCTTTATCTTTCATAAATTTATTCACAAATCTAAGATACAAAGATAGGTTTAAAAAAATAGATAAATTTGTTATTACCTTTAAGCGTCCTGCCGTGTCAGGTAGATTAAGGATGGGATTTAGGGTAAGAGCATATTCAAACCATATTTCAAATTTTACTTAAACACTTTAAAAAGTAAAAAATTGACATTTCAATAAGCTTCAACTGCATGGCCATCCCTTGACATGAGAATCGGATAAAGTTTAAAGTGAAAATACTTTTGTTTGGGGTATAATATATGCACACCTTTTTCTGACTCACATCCATTTTTTAAATTTTTTTTATACATATTTTTTGTAAAAATTAAAAAATTTACTTATTAAGATCATTCAAAACAACAGTGTCACTTTTGTTTCTAATTTTTCATTTCTGATACATTTGATTCTGAATTTTAAATCTTGTTCTAAATAAGGACAATTAAAGATACCATTGCTTAATTTCAAGAACAAAATTAAAAAATTTTACTTAAACACTTTAAAAAGTAAAAAATTGACATTTCAATAAGCTTCAACTGCATGGCCATCCCTTGACATGAGAATCGGATAAGGTTAAAGTGAAAATACTTTTGTTTGGGGTATAATATAGGTACACCTTTTTCTGACTCACATCACTTTTTTATTTTTCTGTACATTTTTTCGTAAAAGATAAAAAGTTCACTTATTTAAATCATTCAAAATAACAGTATCATTTTAGTCTCTAACTTTTTAGTTCTGATACATTTGACTTTGAATTTTAAATCTTGTATCAAATAAGGTCAATTGAAGATATCATTGTTTAATTTCAAGAGCCAAATTGTTAATTAAATAAAATATAAACTAATTTGATCAAAAATTAATATCAAAAAAAATATTTTTAAATTTTTAAAAATTATTCCTACCCACCGAAGATAAAATTATGTAAAATTGATAAATTTTTTAGACATTTATTTTTTTTACCAAATTAATTTTATTATTTGTTCGGATGATGATCATGTAATGGATGATTGTTAGGATTTTAATATGTAATCGATATATTTAATATATGAAATGTTTTTAGTTTTAGATTTTTTGATTTAATGGATTGGTTTAATAATGATAGCAAAGTTGTCGTCATATTTAACTTTTAAAAAAATAGAAACTAATTTAATGAAAATAAAAATAACCACCTATTATATGATTATCATCTAAATATATAATAAAAATTAATTTGGTAAAAAAATATAATTTTACATAATTTTATCTTTAATGGATAGAAATAATTTAAAAATATTTTTTTTGACATTTATTTTTATTAAATTAGTTTATATTTTATCAAATTGATAATTTTGCCTTTAAAATTAAGTATTAATATTTTTAATTACTTTTATTTAAAATAAGATTTAAAATTAAAAATTAAATATATTATCATTAAAAATTTAAGAATTAAAATGACATAAACCCAATTATAAAAGCTATTAATATAATTTGTCAAAATTGGGTGGAGATTCGTATATGCCTTAGCCTTTCCATTGATTCAGAGCAAAGGAAACTGTCGTGCCAAAGTTGGTGACTTGTCCTTTAAGAGATTGGTACAAACTTTATGCAAATTAAATTCTGTACGTACTGTTCTCACAGAATCATAGTACTATCATGTAATGAGTTTCATTTTGAAAATAAAATTATTCCGTGGGTTTGGTTTGAACTTTTTGAAAATAAAATTTTTTAGTTTTTTAGTTTTTTGGTTTTCAGCGAATATTTCTAAATTTTAAATATTTTTTTTACTTTTTTAGATACATCTTACTTAGATATATTTAAAAAGATAAAAAAATTTGTGAAAAATATTTTTAAAAATTAATAAATATATAAAAATACAAAAAATACATTGAATTCTTTTTTTTTATATATATTTTTGGTATTTAGTGAATTTTTAAAAGTTTTTTTCACAATTTTTTTACTGTTTAGGTATATTTATGTTAAGTATGTCTAAAAATTAAAAAAATTGCTTAAAATATTAAAAAAATTTAGTAAAAAAAATAAGAAAAATAAGAAAGTAGAATTTTCTGAAAAGTATTTTTAGAAAACTCTAACCAATAAAATATATATTTTAAAAGTTTGGACTTTTTTACTAATCCTCATATCTGTGACCTAAAATGTGTGACCTGAATAGAATTTTCCTATCTTTTAATATGCTAGGTAACGTTTGGTAACATTTATGTTTTTTTGTTTATGTTTACAAAAATTTTATAAACTGGTTTTTGTTTATTTTTAGAAAAACATAAATTATAAACACGTTTGGTTTGAACAAAATATTTAAAAAATTTCAAAAACATAAACTAAAAAATATATTTGTTTAGGCCTAAAATATTTATATTTATTTTTATTATTTATGACAATGGGATCACACACATTATAATTGAAAAAAATTTAATTGGAAAAAAAAATATTTGAAAAAAATGAAAAAATAATTAATTAAAAAAAAATTAATTGGGAAAAAAAAGATTAATTGAAAAAAATTTATTTGAAAAAAATTAATTGAAAAAAATAAGTATTTTAAAAATAATTAATTGAAAAAATAATTAATTGAAAAAAAATAATGGAAAAAAAATTATTTGAAAAAAAAAATTAATTGAAAAAAAAATTTGAAAACTGAAAACGTAAACTCATTTTTTGAGTTTACGTTTTTTCCTCAAATTTATAAACTGAGACAACCATTTATAAATCAAAAAAATTATCAAACAAATTTTTATGACAATTTTGTAAATTTTTGTAAATATAAACTGAAAACTAAATAGTTACCAAACATACCCTAAAGATTTCAGTCCTACTTGAACTTTCAAAATTCATTTGATCTCAAGGCATTGTTTGGGAACATATTTTCTTAGTAATTTTTTGACTAAAGTATGATATAAAAAAAATTAATATATTTGGGACGACTTTTTAACTTTTTACAAAAAAAATGTGCAAAAAGTTGAGATAAAAGGAAAATTTTGACTTTTTAATATAAGTTGTTGGCGTTTTAATTTTTTTAATAACTTTTTTACTTTTAAGTTAAAAAAAATTACTTCCCAAACGAGGCCGAAGAATTAATTCTTTTCTTTTCTTTTTCTAATCCAAACATAAAAAAAGGTACCTTCTTTTATTCCATTTTTTTATATCATTTTTTTGGAACAAATATATCTACAATAATGCTTTGGTGATTAGATTTGAAAAGAAAATTTTGAATACTTTGGTATAAGGCATGAAACATGGAACTGTAATGCAGTATCGACATATTAATTTATACTCAAATTTGATCAATTCAGCAAATATTGTTCGATGCTTCCCTCTTTGTTTTATCAACATAATTCAGACATTTGCAGTAACCACAAACAAAAATTTAAGGAACCGACTTTTCTCCTGTCGACCTCATCCTAAATCTCACTATGATAATTCAAACCATTTTCTCTATAGGTCATTCATGAAAAAAAATTAAATTAACCCAATAATTAGAGAGAACCGATCTTCTCTCTAAATCTAATAAAATCATGTAACTAAATTACTGTCAGTTTCGAATTTATTTATATGGAAGCCTCAAACTATTGAAATGAGACTCATAATAAAACTTTCGAGCCCAACTGTATAAAACTAGACTTCTCTCCAACTAGATAGAAGCCACTCCCTTACACAAACTACCAGCCAATATATCTGAAAATCGAAACAATCAGTTTCTACTATTAAGATGAAAACAATTCGCAGACGCTTTTCTTATCATATACATACATGTCCTTTACTCAAGAACTCCCTCCTAAAAATTCTGCAACAAAAAACCTATACATAAACAAAAAGAGTCCCTCATTGTACCTCCCATTAGCAAAAGCATAATGCAAGAGACTGATTACACGCACCAAATGAAATTAAACGAACAGTTTTATCAGTAACTTGGCGGTGGAGTACTATCGTCGTCATCATCATCAAGAATGAGTTTGACACCATTGCTCTTGAGGGCATTCACGATGGAAAAGATCTTAGTACGGTTCTTGAAACCTTTCTTCTCGATCTCTTTGTTAACATCGACGTGGATCCCTCTTCCCTGTCCCTGCTCGAGACCCTCCACCTTTAGCCGCATTGCCAACACCTCTCCCACAACTGCTGCTGACTTGGCATTGCAAGTCCGACCACACTCCAGCGTGCTCTTGACAGCATGTTCAACTGTTGATGAAGTTGCAACAATCCGACCATTGTTCCTGTCTACTACGTTGGCTGTAATGTACTTCAATGATATGAACAACCGTAGCACATACCTCTTCAGCAGTGTCATCTCATGGAACTCCAGTGTTCTGTCTCACTGTAAAAAATAGTTGGATTTAAAATCAAAAGGGTTCTAAAGCAAGTTGAGAAGATAAAATTAGAGAATCCCAGAAAATTAAAAGAAATGGAAATTTTAGTCATCCTGTCATATACTCTATACTGTTGTAAGCATAGCCAAAGGCTAGGGTACCAACACCGACCATTGCTAAGCTGTAATTTTTCCTATCAAACTAGAAAAACCCTAAATTTATCACGCACAGTTTAGTAACTTTGAACTGTTTCATACCATAATTATGTTCGCTCGTTTAAATTATACACTTTTTAAGTTTCTCGTTCAACTCTCTGTTCTTATCATTGGCCTCCTATGATTTCCACAATACTTCTTTCATGAAATCCCAAAATTTTAAGGCTGAATGATACCAAATTTTCTTGTAACATTTCTAATTGCCTCTCATCTGCAACCTCCATGGTTTTGACTATGGTATTAGCAATCATCCATGTAGTATAAGGGAAGGAAAATAAGGGAAGAGGTAAAATGGTTAGCAATGAAGCAGGGTAAGGATGTGGAAGCGAAGGAGACACTGGATGGATTTTACTGAAGGAAGATGAATGAAAGGGATTGGATGTGCAGTAAGCTACAAAAGAACAAGCCAAGGTGTTTCATTTAAGCTCAGGGATAACCCAAATTGCAGCAACTCCACAAATTTAAGTAAATCTATGTATGACTCCTCCCAGTAATGAAATTCATTTTCAGGGGTCCACGGAAATCTATGGGAAAGGAATGAAAAACAAAATGCAAAAGGCAAGAAAATGCTACACATGTTAACTAGACATCAAAGGCCTCAATAGTTCAACACAGGCCCTGAAAAGAATTGAAATGATACTTATCTACAGTTGCTCAGATAACTTTAAGAAAAAATGACCTATTGCTGTCACAGAAGTCCATTTTCCTTAAGAGATAGTACAACCATGAAAGAGTATAATATTTGAATTTCATTTTGGAAAGGCCCTGCACTTGACTAAATTTATCCAGGACACCAATATCATTAGTGCAGGACATAAATTTGGCCATGTACTGAGCGAAAAAAAGTGCACTAAATGTCAAAAGTTCAGCTTAGCCTAACTACAAAGTGAACCTTTAAGTGAAAAGATTACTCTCGATAGGTTTATCTCCCATGTCTTACTGATTTTGTCAAAAGTGTGAAGTGAACATATTAATACATTCAAACGCAAAGTACGGATTACTAGTACTATTAAAACACAAGTAAGCATCATGTGAATAAACATATTAATACTACTAACAGTGCTGAATTGTGATTAGCTGCAGACATATTTAAAGGTATGCCATAACGTGAACAATGAACCACCAATTTGGATGAGTCTTAATTATGATTACTTGAGTATTACACAACTAACTCTTCAAGTTAACTATTTATATCATTGTGTATCTTATGGATCATAACAAAACTTTGCTTTTATAACTATTTTTCTATTTGTAAACTAAACAACTCAACTCAACTCAACAAGACCAACTAGTTACCAGTATGAAAACAATGAAGCAAAAGAGTGTTGGTAACAAAATTATATTGTCAAAGATATCAAAATATATGGAGATCCCATATTTGTATTTATTATGATTTTTTGTATCTTTGAATTATTTCAATTCCTTAATTGAAGGGATTTGATTGTACCCCTCACTCTATATATATATGGTGTATCATGTGAATAAGAGTATTAAGTTGAGTGAATGAAAGATGTAGCTCATACGGCTTTGTGTGTGTGAATGTAAACCAATATTGACTGAACCACGTTAAACCTTTGTTCTTTCTTTTCTCTTTTCTGCCTCTATTATTTCTCCATATTCAACCTTATTGCCTCATTAACATCAGAGCCTACCAAACCCTAGGCATGTTTCCCTCTAGAGTTCTTTCTCACTCCATATTTTTTGTTATCAAGGTGTTTTTCCCTTTCCCTTGTGTTGATCACGGATTTGCTGATTTGGTAAGCAAACTCTGTGATTTTTACTTGTTTCAGAGCTATTAGTGTGTTCGGTAGCATTATTATGTGATACGCCGAGTTTTCCGGCGGCTACTCTACCCTTTTAGGGCCCCTATGCTGACGTGGTAAGCACATATTTGGTTCTTTTTTGTGTTTTGGGCCATTGGTGTGTTCGGTAGCATTCATTGTGATATGCCATTCTTTTGGCCTTGTCGCTTTCTCTCTCTCTCTCTCTCGGTTGGTTTCTCTTGTTGCCATCATGACTGATTCTATGAACATTTATCTGTTGCAAGATGTTGATTATGTTTTCTGAAATTTTCATTGAAGGGAGCTATTACAATTGTTGTTGGTTTTTGACAACTTAATTGTAATTGTTTGTGACGATCATCATATTTTCGAGTTCAAGTTGGACACTTCACTTCAATTGTTCCGTATTCCAACTTGAGGGGGAGTGTTGGAGACAATTATATTGTCAAAGATATCAGAATATATGAAGATCCCACATTTGTGCTTATCAGGATTTTTTGTACCTTTGAATTATTCAATTCCTTAGTAAAAAGGATTTGATTGTATCTTCCACTATATATATGGTGTATCATGTAAATAAGAGTATTAAGTTGAGTGAATAAAAGATATAGCCCATAGGGCTTTGTCTGTGTGGATGTAGGCTAATATTGGCTTAACCACGTTAAACCTTTGTTCTTTCTTTTCTCTTTTCTGTCTCTATTATTTTTCCATATTCAACCTTATTGCCTTATTACAAAATTCAAGTAAGAGTAAAGTCTAATCACAACATATTTGACATTTAGACATCAACTTTGAGCAATTGTTTACACTAAAATGAAAAAAAAAAATGAGCCAAAAGCATTCAAATATAGCATTTCAAACCTGAGAAAAAGTTAGTTCAAGTGAGGTATTCTTATTTTTTCTCTCTAGAATCTCTCTAAAGAATCATTTCATGAAAGTATAATTATTCATTGAACAAAGTGAAAAAATAGGTGACAAGAAGAATATCACCATCTGTGTCTGGTGAAATAATGATGATGATGGTTACGATAATAGTAATAATAATTTATAAATAAACAAATAAAACAGGTGAAACAAATAAAAAGGCAAAAAAATAAACAGATGAGCATAACAAAGAGAGAGACGTAACAAATAAAAAATATGAACATGAAAATAAACAAAAGGGCATAACAAAGTGGCTCCATAGTCAATCCCCTCTAGGTTCTTGTTCAACAGAATGAGGCATCCAAGAATAGCGATCAACAGATTTCTTGACAGGGTAACAATCTCCCCCAGAGCATGAAGAGTGTATGAGGATCAGAAAACTAGAGAGAATCCCAATTCACATATTAGAGATAACACCTTCCAGAATGATAGACCCCATCAGTCCATTCCTGAAGTCTCCATCTAGAAGCTATAAGCTTTAGAAGATAAGGACTGACACAAAGGAATAGTTCCAGGGAAAATAAGAAGAATAGAATGGTGATCTTTGTGCAAATTTGATTCCTCCATAGAATATTAAACATTTAAATTCAGAGGAACAAGGCATTTAATGTGTTAATGAAGAGGAAATACACAGGCAGGGATGAAGGTAGGACACTCCTGTAATTATGGTGATGATTTAATATAAAAGGGGATGAGATACCACTCATACCTTTAACTTTTTCTCTTCTCAAAATTGACATGGTATCAGAGCCACTCTAAACCTCTAGAAACCACAACCCTATAGCCACCTTCACACCATCACCGCACCACCACACCACCTGCAGTCCATACCACACCAGACGCCATCTCCCTAGGGCTCCGCCAATACCAGTCACGGCCTCCTAGGGCCCAGACAGTCCTAGCCGCATCCTCCTAGGACTTTGGCAGCCCTAGCTGCAGCCTCCTAGGGCTTTGCCAGCACCCTAGGGCTCGTCGGAGCCCCCTTTTTCCCAGCCCAGGTCCGTCAGCAGGCTTAGAGGTTCAGTTGGGTGGGGTTTCCTCCCTCCTTAGGCTGCCGATAGCCACTTAGGAGCTCTTTGGTTCAGTCGACTCTCTCTTCTCTTTGGTTCAGTCGACTCTCTCCTCTCTGGTTCAGTTGGCTCCCTCTTGGGTCATGGGTTTGGGTTGCATTGAAGTCCTTATTCGGTGATCATTGGTGCTTAGTCTCTATTCATGTAATTTCTCTTCTCTCTATTTTTTTTTTTTTTTTTTTCCGTCTTCTATAATAAATAAATAAATGCTCTCTTAAATTCCTTTGTTCTGTTTGGTATGCTCTCCCATCTTTTGGGTTTGTGATTAGACCGGTGTTTGTTGTGAGGATTCCTTAGTAGAGTATTCATGGCAGAATTGACTAGTGAGTCTACTATTTCACAGCCTGCTCCTCAGGGCACGAGTCCTGGTTTGCCTACTACTATGACTGATTCCCTCAACCCTGGCTAGAAAATCACCACATCTCTTTAATGGCTAGAATTATCTAGCGTGGTTGCAGAGTTTGATATATTTTTGAAGAGTAAAGGGAAGATGGGATATGTTGATGGGTGCATTTAGGCCCCCAGTTCCACAAATCTGGGTTATGATTAATGGGAGATTACCAATTCTCTTATCATGGAATGGTTGATACATTCCATGGTTCCGTAGATTGGTGAGGAATATTTGTCTATGGACACAGCACAGGATATTTGGGAGGCTGTGGCCACTACGTATTCCCGCAAAGACAATTTTTTACAAACTTTTGAGTTACGATGCTCCTTGACCGGTCCGTCCAAGGTGAGATGACTATCCTCCAGTATTTTACTTTCCTTAACAATGGGTGGAAGAGACTTGATCATCTTCAGGACTACAAGCCTGCCTGTCCCACTAATTCTGCTAGGTACCGGAAATTTGTTGAACAAGTACGAGTCTTCAAGTTTTTGGAATGTCTGAATGTGGAGTTTAATTCTGTTAGGAGTCGTGTGCTTTGTATGGATGTACTTCCTTCTCTCCAAGAAGCGTTTGCTTATGTGCAGAATGAGGAGAGTCGTCGTTCTGCTATGCTTCCGTCTGCCTCTTCTGATCGATCTGCCCTAGTTTCTGCACCCTCTTGAGATGGGGATCGTGGTTCTCGTCCTCCTTTTGAGAAGGATACCCTTTTCTGTAACTATTGTCGTCACCCTTGCCACACTCATGAGACTTGTTGGAAGTTACATGAGCTGCCGTCTGGGGGTGGAGATCGTTTTGGGTCTCGAGGGGGTCGCTCAAGTCAGTCTCGAGGCCGAGGGCCTAATGCCCGAGCTTATCATTCTGATACAGTTGAGCCATAGTCCCTCACTCTGGTTGTTTCAACTGCTAATATCTCTGAGTTTTCTACTTCTGAGTTAGAGGTTCATCTTTAGGTAATTTTGCCCATTCAGGTAACTTAGCTTCTTCTATAAGTGCTTTCCTATCTCATCAAACGTTGCCTTTGATTATCGATTTTGGTGCTTCCGACCATATATTTGGGTTTTCTGATTTGTTCTTCGCATATACCCCTTCTTCAAGACAGGATAAAGTTCGAATTGCTGATGGTACAATTTCTTCTGTGTCAGAGAAAGGTGTAATTCATGCCACTGCTTCCCTTCCTTTGTCTTCTGTACTACATGTTCCCGATTATCGTGTTAATCTTTTATCTTTGAGTCGTATTACTTGGGACTTAAATTGTAGTGTAACCTTTTTTCCTGATCTTGTCTATTTCAGGACCTTATCATGAGAAAAATGATTGGCAATGGTAGAAACAAGAATGGTCTCTATATCCTGGATCAAGCAGACAAGTTGGCTCATTCATCCATTCAGTTATCATCTATAAAGGAAGACCTATGACTGTGGCACCATCGTCTTGGGCATCCATCTTTTTTGTTACTTAAGCATCTTTTTCTTTCCAATTTTTTGAAAAATAATGTTTCTGAGTTTCACTGTGAGTCGTGTTAACTTAGAAAACAACACAGAGCTTCTTTTGCTCCTTCTATTAATAAAAGTTTAGTTCCTTTTTCATTGATTCATTCTAATGTATGGGGTCCCTCTCGTTATGTGTTTTTAAAGGGTCACCGATGTTTTGTCACCTTTATTAATGATTGTTCTCGGACCACCTGGGTGTATCTTATGAAAGACAAATGTGAGGTTTTTTTCTATGTTTCAAAATTTTCATAAAATGATTTGTACTCAAGTTAGTGCGGTTGTCAAAATTCTGCGTTCTGAGTGGGGGGAAATACATTGACTCTAGCCTTGCCAGCTATTTTGCCACTTATGGTATTATTCACCAAACTTATTGTACCAATACCCCTCAACAAAATGGTGTTGCAGAGCATAAAAACCGCCATCTTCTTTATATTGTGTGTTGTCTGTCCTTTGAAATACGTGTTTCTAGATCATATTAGAGGGAAGCTGTTCTCACTGTAGCCTTCTTTATCAATCGTTTGCCTACCCAAGTCCTCCACAAACACACTCATCTTCAGGTTTTGTTAGGGTCCCACTCGTCTAGTTTCTCCATTCCTCCCAAAAACCTTTGGGTGTATGTGCTTTGTTCATAACCATTCTCCTACCCGTGGTAAGTTGGATCCTAGGTCTCTTTGGTGTGTCTTCCTGAGTTATTCTGCCACGCAAAAGGGCTACAAGTGTTATCATCCCCCCTCTCGGAAATGGTTTGTCTCTATGGATGTGTCTTTCTTTGAGTCTCAATCCTACTTCCTGTCCTCCTCGATGTCCTAGTCCTCCCTTCAGGAGGAGCCTTGGTGTGAAGCGATTTCTGTGTCACTACATCAGTGATTAAGCATGCTGAGAATGTTAATGGTGATCCAACTATTGAGAATATTGAGTCTAAATCCAAGCGAAAGATGTTGAGTCTGAATCCACAATGAAAGACGGCAAAGTTTATGTCAGGGACAAAGATAGAAAACAAGTTATTTAGGTACAAGAGACCAATTCGGATTCTCCACTGCTATCTTCTCCTCCTGATGAGTGTCCAGAATCCTCTTCCTCTGATGAAACTTCAGGAAACTCTATTCTTTCTGATCTAGATGTTTCCATTGCTAAAACGAAGGGGTTAGGTCTTATACTCAACATCCTATTTCTCATTTTGTCTCCTACACTAATCTGTCTTCTTCCTATAAAGCTTTTCTATCTAAAGTTTCTTCTATAAGTCTTCCTTCTAATTTTCAGGATACTCTTTCTACTCTCTGAGTGGAAGCATGCCATGATGGAGGAGATAAGAGCCCTGGCTAAAAATGGCACTTTGGAGTTGGCTGAGTTACCTAAGGGCAAACGACCTGTTGGATGTAAGTGGGTGTACACAGTGAAGCACAAAGCCGATGGTTCAATTGAACGTTACAAGGCAAGATTGGTGGCCAAGGGCTTTACGCAGACTTATGGAGTAGACTACTAGGAGACATTTGCTCATGTTGCTAAAATGAACTCTGTCAGAGTCCTTCTCTCCCTTCCCTCTAATCTCGACTGGCCTCTCCATCAATTTGATGTGAAGAATGCCCTCCTTCATGGAGATTTGGAAGAAGTGTACATGGACATTCCCCCACGCTCTGAGGATTTTAAAACTAAAGGAAAAGTGTGCTGACTACGCAAGTCACTTTATGGACTCAAACAGTCGCCTAAGGCTTGGTTTGAGAGGTTTACTCAGGCCATGCTACGATATAGTTTCAAACAAAGTCAAGCTAATCATTATTTTTTCGTGAAACACTCCTCACATAGTAAGATGACAGCTCTTATTGTTTATGTGGATGATATTGTACTCGCAGGGGATGATGTTGAGGAGGTTCCTAGGTTAAAGGAATATTTGGCCAATGAGTTTGAAATCAAAGACTTAGGCAGCTTGAAATACTTTCTAGGTATTGAAGTTGCTTGGTCCAAAGATGGCATCTTCATATGTAAAAGAAAGTATGTGCTTGATTTGCTAAAAGAAACTGGAATGCTTGGAAGTAAAGCTTGTGATACATCACTAGAGCTTGAACTGAAGCTTAGTAAGGATCAAGGTGGCGAACTTGTAGACAGGGGGAGATATCAGCAGCTAGTGGGTAAGCTTATCTACTTATCCCATTCGCGTCCTGACATTGCTATCGCAGTGAGTATGGTTAGTGAGTTTATGCATGCTCCACGTGCAATTCAATTAGAGGCAATTATGTGGATTTTGAGGTCTTCTCCAGGAAAGGGTCTCTATTTCTCTAAACATGGTCATCTTACTGTGGAGGCATATACAGATGCTGATTAGGCTGAATCAGTCACTGATAAAAGGTCAATCTCTGGCTATTATACCTTTGTTGGAGGAATTCTAGTTACTTGGAGAAGCAAAAAACAGAATGTAGCTGCGAGGTCTAGTGTAGAGGCTAAATTCAGAGTTATGGCTCAGGGTGTGTGTGAGTTATTATTGATTAGACTTCTTTTGAGGGATTTGGGGATTCATCAGACAGATTCTATGTGGTTATACTGTGACAATACGGCAACCATCAATATAGCTCACAATCTAGTTCAGTATGATAGGACCAAGTATGTAGAGATTGATATGCATTTTATCAAGGAAAAGCTCACTAGTGGGACTTATATGTACGACATTCGTGAGGTCTGGGGACCAATTGGCTGATGTTCTCACCAAAGGATTAAGGAATAAACCATTCCGTGACATTCTTAACAAGCTGGGCATGAGAGAGATTTTTGCATCAGCTTGAAGGAGAGTGTTAGAATGTGTTAGAATATTTTCTATTTTATTCTGATGTATATTCAGTATTCTTATTTTATTCCTTAGGGCACTCCTGTAATTATGGTGATGATTTAATGAAAAAGGGGATGAGATACCACTCATACCTCTAACTTTTTCTCTTCTCAAAACTGACACCCTGAAGTTCAACAAACCCATTATGTATTGTATTTATTAGGCTCCTAAAGAATATATACAATGTGATGGCCTTTACACTCTTCATTGAAACAACTGAAAACTAGTTTGCTACTTATATATGCAACCTCTTTTCTCTTATTTGGTTTCCTTTATATTTTTTCTCTTTCTCACAAAACAAAGCTTTGCTTATCTTTCATTCACGAACAATTATTAGGTAGTTTAGGAGTACCATGTGATATTATTTACGTTTTACTTCGATAAATGAGTAATTGCAAAATATATGAAGTAGGTCATCATTGTCTCACTGTCTAACAAAGGTGAGTCATCATTATCTCCCTCGTAAAGTTTTTCATTTCGACATTTGTTGGAAGTACCCCATAAATAATATTACATGGTATTTTGGGAGCTTATTTTATGAAATTATTCTATTGATATTAGGAAAATTTCATTTTTTTTTTTTTTTTCCGTTCATGTATATGGAAAGCATTCTCAAATAATTCGTATTTCAAGAAAAAAATCCTTAAAAATTGAAAAAAAAAAATATATATGTATCAATGCGTATCGCTAATGCAAAGGCATCAATTCCTTAGAAGATGTCTAACAAGTCATCTTGGCCCTCCTTAAAACAAAATCCTAGCTTCGTCTCTGATAACAAGGTGGTTGGCATAACAAGCTTCCCAATTTCAATAATTTCAGATGAGGAGGACCAAGGTGATGGGGTGTGCCGAAGCTAGAATGAGGAGACAAATTCAATTCTATCAATAACTTTTCAGATGACGGACTTAGCTTCAATGCTTTTCTATTATGTTCTTCCAACATGATCCAAATAGCTGTAAGTGAGGCACAACCATACACAATATTCATCTAAAACCTCTTAAACTGAGAAAAATACTGCAGCAGGATAGATAAGAAAACAGCAGCAATATGTGGCACTTTCATACTGGCCATGCTCAAACACCACATCATAACATTATTGGCAGCTACAATGATCAATAAACAACAAAATATGCAAATGCCCATAAAATCATGATTAGTAGGGATACCTCATGAACAATCATGTAAACATGTAATGTAACAAATGGGCACCATTGAACAAGCAACCATTTCCATCACTACAACTTATAGATAATAAACAAATGACACAGTTAATGAGATGTGAGATTGTTTAATAATTGATCTAGGAGTTCTGAACTTGTGAATTAGGAATCTACGATAACGATCTTTAGTGCACAATTTGTCTATACCAAAGCATTATCTGGCAAAAAATTTTAGTGTATTCAGGTGCTGGGTTGCTCAGAAGATGTCTTATAAGAGTCTTGGACAAAATCAATAACTAACAAGAGCTAAAGCATGAATGGCAAAAGTTTTTTCATTTTTCTTTTATAATTTTAAAAGGCAAACAAGAACAAAAAAAGCAAAAATTCAAGTGCATATGTAAACACACAGGTGCAAAAAGCCTATTTTTGCCATTCCTGCAAGGGTGCAAACCTAAATCTCCTCATCTATAGACAACTTAGTGTAGAACTACATAAAGCCTATTTTTGCCCCAACATAGGTTCCCGACTATTATGTGCATATAAACTAGGCTCTCTGTGTGGGATATACACAAGGCATATATGTCTACAGTTGAAGTGTAAACGTATGGAAAACTTTGATTAGGGCTAGAGAGAAAAGGAAGAAGGAGAAGACTGTATATATTAAACGGACGTTTCTTGGTTCCTTTCATAAACCTAAAACAACAGCAAATATAGAGAATACAATATGACCATAGTACCCTCACTCAACACAAAAAATAACATATATCACTATATATTCTAGCACGTCCCCTCAAGCTGGAGCATAGAGATCGAACATGCCTAGCTTGGCAAAGAGACGCTAAAACGAAGAACGAGCAAGTGGTTTGGTGAAGATATCACCCAATTGATCATCAGAGCAAACAAATGGGGTCTCAAGTTGCTGACGCAACAACAAATCCCATATAAAATGACAGTCAACTTCAATATGCTTTGTATACTCATGAAACACGGGATTATTGGCAATGAAAATAGCAGCTTGATTATCACAGCTCATGCTCATAGGAGTAAGAACACGAATACCAAAATCTTGCAGAAGATAATAAACCCGTAACATCTTAGAGGCGGTATGAGCCATAGCACGATACTCAGCTTCAGCACTTGAATGAGCAACAACTGTCTATTTCTTGCTACGCCAAGTAACAAGGTTACCTCCAACAAAGGTGCAATATCCAGATGAAGAACGACGATCAATTCGACTGCTGGCCCAATCAGTATCGCTAAAGCCAGTGACAGTCAAGGAAGAAGAAGGACGATAAAGTAAACCGCGACCTGGAGCACATTTGAGATAATGCAAGATTCGACACACATCATCAAAATGGGGTTCATGAGGAGCATGCATAAATTGGTTAACACTCACAGCATAAGTGATATCCTGACGAGTGACGATAAGATAAATCAACTTCCCAACTAAATGACGATACCGACCAATATCAGGAAACAACTCTCCAATCTTACCATGAAGTTTAACCGAGGAGTCCATAGGAGTATCAGTGGGACGAGTGCCCAGAAGACCAGTTTTAGCCAGAAGATCAAGAACATACTTACGTTGAGAAAGAAACAAACCCCGAGAGGAGCAAGCAATCTCAATCCCAAGAAAATACTGTAGATTACCCAAGTCCTTTGTGTGAAATTGCTTACCTAAATAAAGCTTCAGATCAACAATACCCGCGGAGTCACTACCAGAGATGATGATGTTGTCCACATAACCTATGAGAACAATAACCCCAGTAGATGAGTGGCGAACAAAAATAGAGTGATCAAAAGTGGAACGACAAAACCCATATGCAAGCACAATAGTACTAAAGCGATCAAACTAAGCACGAGGAAATTGTTTGAGACCATACAAAGCCTTCCGTAACTGACAAACCATATGCTCAAGACCAAGAATAACATAGCCAGGGGGCTAATCCATATAGACCTCCTCGTTGAGATCGCCATGAAGAAAGGCATTCTTTATATCAAGCAAATAAAAAGGCCAAGACTGACTAACAGCAACAGAGAGGAGAATCCGAACAGAATTAAGGCGAGCCACAAGGGAGAAGGTCTCCAGATAATCAACGCCATAGGTTTGAGTATAACCTTTGGCCATGAGACGGGCTTCAAGCCGCTCAACAGTACCATCAGGAAGATACTAAAAAGTATAAATCCACTGACAACCAACAATAAGTTTCCCAGAAGGAAGAGGTGTAAGTTCTTGAGTCTGATTCTGATGAAGAGCATTCATCTCCTCATTCATAGCATGTTTCCAACCCAACATCGACATAGCTTGCTGATAAGAAGATGGAATAAAAAGACAAGACAAGCTACATGCAAAGGAGTAAAAACAAGGGGCAAGACGAGCATAAGAAACAAAATTAGAAATAAGATGTTGATTACAAGTACGTTTACCTCGGTGCAATGCAATAGGTAAATCATCATCAGATGGCACAGGTAGAGGAGGGGCAGGAACCTCGGACAAAAAAGATGAAGTAGCCTGGACATAAGAAACTACGCGACGAGCTTGGGACTGTTGATAAACCTGTAAAGGAGATAACGCAGAAGAATCCAAACCAACGGAAGATGACAGGGGAACAAAGGGCCCCGGAAGAGTAGGAGTTGGAACGGATGTCTCCCCCTCACGACAAGAGATAAGATCCTCTGACAACTGCTAACCAGATGAGGAGAAAAAAACGGTGGACTCAAAAAAGGTAACATCGGCACTAATAAAGAACTGACGAGACTCGGGATAATAACACCGATAACCTTTCTGTATACGGGAATAGTTGACAAAAATACATTTGCGAGCACGGGGAGATAATTTATCCAACCCCGAATCAAGGACATGGACAAAGGCCACACAACCAAAAACACGAGGAAGAGGAAACGAAGAACAATTGGGGTATAATTGAGAGAAGGGAGACTGATTATTTAAAACAACAGAGGGCATGCGGTTAATAAGGAAATATGCAGTCAACACAACATTACCCCGAAATAGTTTAGGAACATGCATGTTAAACATCAAGGTCCGACATCTAGCAAATGTCGGTGTTTCCGCTTAGCAACATCATTTTGCTGGGATGTATGAGCACAACTAGTTTGATGGGTAATACCACGAGCATCACAAAAATCATTCACAATAGATTGCACATATTCTAAGGTATTGTCAAACCGAAATATCTTTATGCGTTTCCTAAACTAAGTAAAAATTTCATTATAAAACTTAAAAATTATTTAGGGCAAGTCAGAACGCTGCCGTAATAAAAACAATCGAGTCATCTAAGAATAATCATCCACAAATATAACAAAATTAAAAAAAAAAACCATTCATAGTGGGAGTGTGAGAAGGACCCCATATGTTTGTATGGACTAAATCAAAAGACACTGACACACGACTAATACTATGATTAGAAAAAGAACTACGGTGATGCTTGCCGAGCTAACACACTTCACATTCAAGCTGAGACAAATGGCTTAAATCCGAAATAGTTGACTTAAGCTTGGCCAAGAATGGATAACCCAGACGGAAATGCCATTGCAAGGGAGACACGGTAGCACTCAAAACAGTAGAACTAGAAGAAGGAGAACCAACAGTGTCCAAAAAAATACAAATCATCCTTCTCATGCCGCGAACCAATCATCTTCTTGGTCTGAAGGTCCTATAAAACACAAGAAGAGGGAGAAAAGGTTACAGAACATTGTAGAACTTTAGTTAACTGACTAACAGAAAGCAAATTAAAAGGAAAGGACAGGACATAGAGACTAGAGGGTAAGGAGAGAGATAAAGTGGCTAAAGAGTGCCCTGGCCACTAATAGATCGGGAGGATCCATCAACAAGTATAATATTATGAGTAACGGGATGAAGAGTATGAAAAAGAGAGGAATTACTAGAAATATTAGAACTAGAGTCGAAGTCTAAAAGCCAAGGTTGAGGGGATTGAGCCATACATGCAATATTACCTGAGCTAGCTAATGTAGCAGTAGAAGATGAAGGAAAAGTAGTACGAAGAGAATTGACTATCTCAGTAAGCTCGCTAATCTTGGTGGTGAGTGCATCATGAGAATCAGCTGGGGAAGCACCTGGTCTAAAGGGAACTGAAGTCGATTGAAAGGATGGAGCATCCATAACCTGATTCACATGATCAGGTTTACTATACTTCTGCCAACACCAAGGTTCAGAATGACCCAAGGCAACACCATGAGTACATTTCCGATTAGCACAAGATACAGCACCAATACCACGGCCACCACCACCATGAGAACCATGAGAATAAGACCACCACGAGAACCACATAAACCAGTATGGGATCCACAAGAACTAGTGTTGCCAAGAAAATTACCTCGATGAGGCCCTTGGTCACTATTGTTAGAGATCAAGGCAGGAGAGGACAAGGGCTAAGAAGAACCAGATGTGGAAGAAGCCTGTCCCAAAAAAGAACGCAACAATCGAGAATAGGCATTAGCAACAGAGGTAAAGTCTCATTAGTAAGAATTTGATCTTTGAAACCCTGTAGATCAGAATCTAAGCCCATAAGGATGCCATCATAAACTCCTCCCAATACTTCTTTTGTTGAGCCAAATCAGTAGTAAAATGTCGGTGCTGCAACAATTGGTCCCACAAAGTCTTTAAGCCACTATAATAGTCAGGAAGAGGATGGCCAGATTGGCGGGTAGCAAAAATTTGCTCATACAACTCATAAACTCGAGAGGCATTAGTCTGATTAGAAAATGACTCAGCAAGGGAGTCCCAAATGGCCTTATAGGTGTCACAAAATCCAACGGTTATAGCAACATTAGGCTCCAAACTATGCCAAAGCCATCCTATAACATAGGAATCCTCACTCAATCAATCATCATAACATTTATCATCCTCAGTAGGTGGAAGGTCAGTAAGAAAACACGACTTCTTCTTGCCACGCAAGAAAATCTTAACGGTATGAGCCCAAGCTAGATAATTTAAACCATTCAATTTCTTAGTGGTAATAGACTTGGGGAACTCATCATCCTTAGTTATGGAAGATTTCACATCATGTTTTGGCTCAACCATGATAAGGAGAACAACCAGTAGATGCAAAGGGGAAAAAACAAAACACAAGGACAATCAACCAACAGGAATAAAATGGAGTAAGGAAATTACCAACCAAACAAGCAGCCAAACAACCCAAAGGAAGAGCCAAAATGATCAGCCAATGCCAAAATAGGGGTGCCAAACAAGGCAAATCCACCAAAAATTGCCAAACATTGACCCAGCAGCAACATGAAGCAAAAACAATCTCAAAGATAGCCTCCTAGGGCTATTTCAACTCCCAAGAAAGAGGTTTCAACAAGCAAAAAACTCTGGGTAAGGAGCTTTATCGCAAATCAGAAATATGACACCATTAAATCGAAAATCTTTCAAAAATCGAAAATCTTTCAAAAATAGAAAACTCACATTAAATGGTCTCAAAAAAAATTCACAAAAATCACCATTGCGATCAGAAGAGGAAGACGACCAAGAAGGGGTCACTTTAACCGTACAGTCTATGACGTCATGCTAACGTCATCGTACGGAAGATGACGTCAGGACGTTGTTGTCACCTCAAAGGAATCGAGAATGACTGAAGAACACTTTGATAAGGTTGAATCGAAACTCTGATACCAAGTTGAAGTGTAAAAGTATGGAAAACTTTGATTAGGGCTAGAGAGAAAAAGAGAGAGAGAAGGAAGAAGGAGAAGACTATATATATTATTAAATGTACGTTTCTTGGTTCCTTTCATAAACCTAAAACATCAGCAAATATAGAAAATACAATATGACCATAGTACCCTCACTCAACACAAAAAATAACACTATATATTCTAAAATCTACCACATAGTGTCTTGGTACAGGCAAATTGTTTTCAAAGCTTCTACCAAACACCAAAAAAGAAGTGAGGAAAAACATTGTTTTCATGTAAAAGGTTCTACACATAAAACATTTTCTAGTCAATCATATTGTATTGACAAATATGGCACATCAAATAAGCCTTTTATTCCCATTTTTCTCTAAAAAATTAGAGTTGCATTGATTATTATTGTTAGTTATCATTGCTTAGCAAAATGGTAAAAGCTCTAGATGTCAAGCATGAAAGCATGGGCATAAGTCTATGAGCAACGACTTCCTGCAATCACTGACAAAGATTATTCTATTTCCACTAATACGAGCACCAAGTAAAGGCCATTTCTTATTTGATTCTATGAAAGAAAAAATACCAATTTATATCAGCATTATTGTTCTTCACATAACCTTAGCTCAAGGCACAAGAAAACTTTGGGTAATATAGTAGAAAAAAAGGTGTATTATGGGGCAAGCAAGCTCCACTTTGCTGCAATTACTAGGTGTTAATCTATTACTAAAGTATGGCCAATAAAAATATGGCATATAATGAAAATAACACTAAACTAATTTTAATTTTCATTCCAACACAAATGTCAAGAACATTTTAACGTTGTCCATCAAATTGGGACCAATCCTAAACAACCAAGTCCGAGTATATGGCCCATGATTCCATGAAAATTAAAATGCAAAGCCATAAAATCCACTTTGGCCCAAAGCCACAAGATAAAGAAGCAACATAATTTGCAGCCTAAAAACGTTTGGCCCAAGGCCACATGGGACAAAGAAGCAACACAGTCTGGTGCCCCAAAATTATTAGACCCAAGGCCACAAGATAAAGAAGCAATAGTCTACTATCGTCACTCTTTAAGTCAATTGAAAATAAAGTAGCAGCAATAGCAGTGGTCACAGCTCGGAGACCAAGAAGAGTGCACTGACTCTTCCTCTGACAAAGCAGCAGTGAATTGTTTTTGTTCCTCTCAGTGTTCTTCCTCTCGCTACTCACTCTTCCTCTCTGGTTCTTCTACTTGGCCGTGTCTAAGAAGTGTCTAGATCCAAACGTCTGCATCACCAATGCATCCCAGTCCAACAAATAAAACAATAAAAATTGGCCACAGTTAAATATGTCTTCATGTCTAACACATGTCAACGCACGTACATCCCGTAGAGGACATGTTCATTTCATGCTTCATAGCTAGCCAGCTGGCCAACTATCTCCTCTCCCTTAAGAAATATATATAGTCCCCCATAGCACCCATAGATCAAATGGTCTATAATTATGACCAAGGCATGTGTATCGAAGCACAACTTTGATCGCATTGTTTTTAACATCCACAAGCTAAAGGAAAATCATGATCTTTCCACATATGAAATCATGGACCACACATCAACGCAAGTGAAAAGTTGACTAAAAAAATTAAAGAATAAAAAAAGGAAATGTAATTCAAACTCAATCCCTATCCTCACAAAGATCTCCAGTAAGGGTTTAAAAGGATAGAAACCTATACTCATAAGATTCTACGAGTTGGAGAACAACAGATAATGCAAGGGAATCAATAATGGAACAACAAGAGATAAGAAGCACACAAAATCTAAGTAGCCTACGAATATAAAGCAAGAGCAATGCTTTGGGCTATGATGAAGTCTTGTATACTTTAGAAACTGCCAAAATGTGGCATGACAACCAAGGACCTGACAAGCTGTCAAAATTACCACTTAAAGAATAATTTTTTTCCATATAGGATAGCATTTTTTGTATTGAAAAAAATGGTACAAAAGAGAACTAATGCAAGCTAATCATAACAACAGTAATACTGAGTTCTTTCCCTAAAAGAAATAAATAGATGAAAGATAAAATATTACTGCAAAATGAAACAACTGTCACCAATAAACCAAAAATATATTACCAATTCATCAAAATAGTCGAGCATTATTTGCCCTTTGTCTACCCTTAAAGTCGTTGATGAAGGCCAGTAAAATTTAAAGATGGAAAAAAGAAAGTAAATAAATTTATTCTATCATTATAGAAAAGAAGACATCCTCATCGTGTTTCCTCCCTAACTAACAATTGTTTCATATATAGTCTTCTTATAATATTCCTTCTATTTGAGAGGGTGTTTTTTTTTTTTTACACAATTCAAACTAACATGTCACTTTCTAAGAATTTGGAGAACTTAGGAGTTAGGATAGAGGGGGAGGGGGGGTTGGAATTGGGTCGGTGCGCCTAATAACTAAATCAAACGGAACACCCAGATTCCAATGCCACAACTTTAGACAATTCCAATAGAGGTTGAACAATATGCAATAAAGTAGCACAAATTTGCATATTAACCAATAAATGTGCCCAAGGAAAGAAAGTGTACACCACTTTGTTCAGTAATCACATGATTCATACTCAGCACACAATCTTCCCCCAACTTGAAAAGTCAAAACAAATATAGACAGTTTCTATAAATTGTGATTTCACATCAATTTATTTATAATCACAACAACAATCTCGAATAAAATTACAGTCTTGTTTTAGATTGTTTAAGGTTAGCTAGTATCAGATGGCCCTATTTGGTCATACAACTCAACTGAACTAGCCCAAGCTTGGCATCCACGATACAAAGAAAATAAAAACAATACATAAATACATATAATTATACTGTCAAACGCAGAATTGGGACAGTTCCACAAGCATTTGAAAGCAACTCCAAAGAACAAATAACATTTTTATTGGACAAAATCAAAAGGGTCATCAGATGATGCAGGGGAATTGAATTTCATGAGCTACAGATTTTTGAAGTAATTACTCAAGAATTAATCTGATTTTGGTTCAAATAAGTTTTTTTTTTTTTTTTTTTTTTTTGAATTTATCAAAGAGAGTCTTAAAAAGCCATTGCAGTTGGCTAGGCCAACTATACAATAATACAGTACAGAGGTACATGTGAAAACATACAAGAAAAATAGTTAGGCAAGAAAGGTAATGAAAGAGGCAAAAAAGTTGCTCACCATTCTTTTGAGCCTAAGCGCTTGTTTCAGAAGCCCCAGGAGAGACAGAGAGAGAGAGAGAGAGAGGATCAGTGGTTCGGTCTCGTCTTCATCGGCAATAACCTGGACTGGTCACTAAGCCCATCGACCCTTCTGCGTGGATTGGGATTCGCTTTGCTTCTAGTTTTTTTTTTTTTGTAATAATTACATTTGATAAATTTAAAAAATATTAATAATTAAATTTATAAATAATTTTGTGGAAAGACATTGGGTGGTTTTTTCTCCTTTTTTTTTGTAAAAAAAAAAATTAAAAATGGTACATATTATACTCGATTGGACTAACAAAGTTTTTTTTTTTAAATTACTAAAATCAAAAACAAAACTTTTTAATTTTAAAATTTTAAAAAAAATTTACTTTATATATCCTTCTACCTTAGATTGATTACGTAAGAAAATGATATAAATTTTAAAAATTCATTAAAAATAAACAATTTGAAATAAATGTGACTTTTTTGACTAGATGCCAAACCACAAATTTTTAGTTAGGCATCGTTTGAAAACATGCTATTATAATAATTTTTGTCTTTTTAATTAAAATATGAGGTAAAAAAAATAACTTTTGATTTTTTACGAAAAAATATACAAAAACAGAGAGAAAATAGAATTTTTGATTTTTTTTGTATAAGTTATAGGTTTTTTTATTTTTTTAATAACTTTTTAGCTTTTAAACTAAAACACTCGCATACCAAACGAGACCTTAAATTTGATTAAAATTTGTGTTTAATATGAATCACTCTAACAAATAAACTCATAAAATAATTTCAAAAAATTTGAGCAAACATTTGGGTTTAGGAGGAGGGGTGTCTTGAATAATTTTTACCCAAATTAAAATTTTCAATTTTTACTTTTTACTTACATTACGTGAATTTGAAATTTGAGTAAAAAATTTAAATAATAACCCTACTGCTCTTTCACTAAACTTCAATACTTAAAATTAAATGTACTAAATTAAATAAATTAAACTCATTAGATTACTATCATTCATATCATTTAAATTTTAATTACATTTTAACAATAAAATAAAAATTTAAGTCATTAACTTCTTACTTCTTACTAAATATTAATTCATCTAATAAAACTAAAAAAAAAAAAAAAAAAAAAATCTTATTTTTATTTCAATCACATCATATCATCATCATCCTCCTCTCTCACCATCACATCAAACCCAATCCAAATAATAATATAAAAAAAAAATTTTTTTTTTAGTAATGCCCAAAAAACCCTAAATGTTGAATTTTTTAACATGCATTGTCATTGTTCTAGCAATGCTACCACCACCAACTCTATGGCCTGAACTACCACGCTACTAAAATCAAGGCTGATTATCCCATTTTGTCCCACTCCTTAAAAAGATCATCATCATGAACACCACCCCTCTAATTTGATCATCGTCACCACCATTATCTTACCACCAAACAACCACTAATCTTGTCACTCATTGGCGATTGAGCACAACGGACACACCCATGATGGCTGGTTCATCTTTTTGCTTCTTCTCTATTGTTCTTGTTTTACAGTTGAATTGAATACATATAAAAAAATTGAATGAGGAAAAGTAAGTCATAATTTTGAAAAATACAAGACGTGAGTGTTTCAAACTGTGGAGCAGTTATGTAGTTGTAGTGTTATAAGAATATGGAATGTTCTTTATTTGGAGTGGTAACAAGTGTTTGCTAAAAAGACACATACCTACAAATGGATGCATGACATATTAGTTGTGCAATTCTCTTTTTTCTTATTAGGAACCTTTGTGGAATAAGAAAACGTAAAAAATAGTTGAGATTAGTTAACATTATTCTTTGAATTATTTTGAACTACAATTTTATCCTTTAATTATCTAGGTCAAATAGTACACACATTCTTTCAAACCCTAATTGTTCTTTTACTATTGTGACCCCTTCTCTTTAAACCTTACGTCATGTCACATTTTTCTTTATTATCATAGTTGTCACGACCTAAATTCGTCTCTATAGATTTAGTATCATAATCGGCCAGTAATCCGTAAATTACCAAAGACCTCTTAAACATAAATCAAATTATTACAGGCTAGCGGAAGCAAATAACAAATATACAATGTCCATTGAGCTGTGCAGACATATATGAGATAAAAAAAATTTAGACTTTATATACATATATCATACATCATCCTTACGTCATCACATTTATACGGATAAAAGAAAAATGGACTTAACCCTAATTACAGAATAAATAAAAACGTAAATTTTAATCACATAGCCATAAACATAACCACTTGACATATTTAGAACCTCCACAGGAGGCACATAGGTTGGCTGACAAAACAGAGTCTCGGCAGAAACTCTAGACCTGGTCACACGCCTAATCATCTATATACATAAATAATACAATGAGCTGGAGCCCAGTAAATAACAACAAAGTAAAGATTTTAATAAATGATATCCATAACAAATTCAAAAACCATAATTCAGATCAGAAACAGATTCATATACTTATTTAGATTTGTAAACAGTACATCTATTAGCGCTAATAGATTAGATTGGTCATAAAGATCCATATACAGAGTAGATGGTCATTAAGACCCATATTCGTATCAGACAGATGATTGTACACAATCGTAATAGATAACCATATAGGTTTCATAGATAATTCCATGATTGGAACCCACAGAGATCCTTGGTACCAAGTAACAGATAACAGATATCAAATATCAGATAATAGATGCTAAGGATGCCACGATTACATTTCAGAAATTGGACAATCATTCATTCATTCAGAAAATATCGTTTTAAAAAACAAAGTATAACTTATTATCAGAAAATACATATAAGTAAATTGTGGAAGCTAGAAAATAATATATATATCCGCTTATTGGGGTTAACCTAAACAAGGCCTACAATGGGTCCAACCCAAACAAATATCACATCCCACATCTATATAAATGAAGGCATCCTAGAAGGAAAGGCAGGTGCTCTCTCCCTACACTATACACCAACACTCTTGATTTCCATAATTTTATTCTTTCAATCAAAGGACTAACTTTAGCATCGGAGTATCTCCGGCCGACAACCCCGGTTGGGTGGCGCCGATCATGTTCATCTTTGCAGACACACAGGGACAAAGTTCATCTCTTTGTTGGATCTCTACAAGATCCATGCGAGAGGATATTTCATGGTCTCATAATTGACGTCGTCTGTAGGAAACGTCTGAGAATTCAATGAAGAGCAGAACAAACACCACTCTTAAGGAGCTCAGACCAGTGTACTATCTACAGTTGGGTCCTTGTCTTTTCCCTTTTGATTATGTTTCTGAATATCATATATTGATATATGTATGTATATGTCTCTATCTTTATGCTCACATATTCTGTCAAATAAATATGAATTTTGTTTAGAAAAATTGAAAGCATGAGATGAAGGTAATGGATCTACAATTGAGTCTAGATTTTCTTTCTTTAAAAATGGGTTTCACACTTTTCTTTGTGAAAACATCTTTTCGGCCTTACAAAGAGGGTAACCCAGCCAAACCCACTCTGAGACTTTATTTATTAAATTCTTGTCTCATAAAAGTTGATTTTTGGAATATACATACATGTGTATGTGCTAACAATTAACATGAATTAAAGAATTGTGTTGTGGTTCAATAAGCCGAATGGCCGACTCACCCAAACTTCAACTCACCAACTTTAATTCGGCAACTTCAGTCATACATGACCAATTCACGGATCCTTTCCGAACTTCTACACAGCAAATGGGTGCATATGAAAATCTATAGCTATGAACAAGCTTTGTACATAGTTTCCTCGGCTTCTCAGATCCTTCATCACTAACACGGATCGATCGATAAACAATCAATTGCCAAGCTTTGTTACCCAAGCAACTCACACAGCAAGAACAATCGGAGACAACGAGGATTATCAGCTTCAAAAGCTTGGGAAACAGCTTAGACGACTACAAAGCCAATACTATCTTTGTAATAACCAATAGTGCATGGTCAAAACAATTCTGAGCTTGAATTTGCCATCTCCGACTTCAACGTCATCTTCGGCTTCAGTTTCAATTCTAACTATTCATCCAAAGCATACCTCAAGATTCAACTATCACAACTATGCCTATTCGACAACCACCAACGCACCTCCATCCATAAGGCCCAATGGCAACTCTGCAATTCGGCATATTATATTATCAACTCGGCTTCAGAATATTATTCGGCTTCGACATTGCTTATCAACTTTGAATTATACACTATTCGGCAAAATATCACACCACATTGCTATTCTCTGCAATTCGGCGTGTCATATTATCAACTTGGCTTCGGAAATATTATTCGGCTTCGGCATTGCTTACCAACTTTGAATTATACACTGTTCGGAAAAAATATCACACCACATTGTTATCCTCTGCAATTCGGTGTATCATATTATCAACTTGGCTTCGGAAATATTATTCGGCTTCAGTATTGCTTACCAACTTTGAATTATACACTATTCGGAAAAATATCACCACATTGATATCCTCTACAATTCGACATGTCATATTATCAACTTGACTTCGAAAATATTATTCGGCTTCGGCATTGCTTATCAACTCTGAATTATACAGTATTCGGCAAAATATCATATCAATCCTGTACAATTCGGCATATCATTCGGCCTATTATCAACTGCTTATCATCTTGGCTTTGGCAACTTTATTTTTATTTGGCTAACATTGCTTACTCGGCAAGACTACTTGGCCATGCATACATCAACACTCCACAGCATTGGACATTCTCGGAACAACAACTACAAGTGTTAATTTATTTACCTCTTCGGCAAAAATCTCATAATTTCTCGAAAGTACAATATTGCTTGGCGATACTATCTCGACATAGAACTACCATCTCGGCTTGCCGAAGTCAACTTCTGAATATACCAGAGGATTCGTGCCAACTCAAAGAGTCCAAACCCACCAACACGTGCAGCCAAGAAGTAATCAAAGTTCACTAGTCATTACGAAACATACCAAAATTTCAGTAAACTAAAATTTTCAACATTATCGAAATCAAGTTTTGACCATACCAGTGTGAAGTACTCATTGAGACAAGTCCAATGCAACAAACCGCGTCGAAATCGGAGCTCAAACAAAGCCGTACGGGCCAGTCGAAGTTTGCCTAGAAATTCACCCATTTCATCGGAGAAGATGACCAGAGTTTGCATGGAAAACAAAAGAAATTATTCAGTGCATCGTGGCTAGGCTACATCCCATAATAGCTGAACAATCACATTCAAATATAAACTTTGTCAAATACAAACATAAGGCTTTGTCTTGACACATTGGTTCAATACTCTTTATTCCTTCCAAAGGCAAGGGTTCAAGTCTTATTGGCACTATCTTTTTATATTTTTTATTTTTTGCCAAAGCCACCAAGTGGCTTGCCGAGAACTTATCCAACGCTTCGCTTACGCACTCCAGGGTCTGATTCCAATGCTCCAATATTCGTTTCTAGCTATTTGATGCATTCCGAGCCCATCCGTACAGACAAAATTTTCAAATTCAACTCAAAAAAAAAAAAAAAGTTCAAAGAGTTGAGCGCTTTGGCTCTCACTTCGCATGTCACCAAGCACCCTACTTTGTCTCGGCTCCATTTCGATATCGCCACGACATCAAACAGGGGCACGGAATCCGTTTCACATTTTTATCGGCCTACTCGGCAATTTTGGCCCAAGTCAATTTTATTCCTTCCAAATAAAAAATCTTATTCACAAGCAATGAGGCAAATATACGTTGGACAAGAAACTCAACTTCAATAAATTGGCAACCATTGCCAACCAAGTTCTTAGCAATCCAACTTCGAAGGGATCCCGACACACCGCGAAGCTAAGAAAAATCGCCGACCAAAAGATTGGCACAATCACCGACCCAAGTGTAGTTGACCAACTTTTTGGCAAAATCACATTATATATAAAACAGACACCGATGTTTTGACACTAGTTACTCGGCAGTGCATCAACTTTACTCGGCAAGATTATTCAGCACCATTATTAATTCAACATTATGCATGATCATTATTCGGCCGTGCATCAACTTTATTCGGCTAACCAACATTATTTGTCAACTTTATGCATTGTCAACTTTATGCAACAACATTGGCCACAGTATTCAGCAACTTTATTCGCCTAACAACATTATTCGGCAAAACAATTGCCCACTGGGACATCTTAGTCAATTTTTCGCTTTCCAATTGGAGCACATTAGTCGATCATCTTCTCGACACCTCTGAGATACATGCATACTCGGCCAACTTGGTACAAACATCGCAACGACATTTACTTGAGTTACACACTCCCGCTCATTTTCACACCGCTCCATGCAAGCGTCAGTTTTGAGGCAATACATTACACACTTGGCAGTCGGCCGTTAGCACTTGGCAGTCGGCAATTCGCATTTGGCAGTCGGCAGTTCGCTTATTTTTGTGCGCCGTCATTTTACGAAAGCCGAATCTTCCCTGCAACATAGGGCAATAGGAATCTGCATTCCTTCCAACTAACACCTGTCATTCGAAAGCAATGGGGCAAGTCTACCTTGGACTAAGCAACTCGACAATTAAATAATTGGCCCAATATCTACTTGGCAATTCCTTACAAGTGGAGCAATTTTATTGGTAACTAACATGTCTACCTTATTTAGTACAGGATGCATTATTCAAAGTCCTTGTCATATTGGCACTTTGTTGCTACTTAAAATCAGCAAAAGTCTCCGAGTACAGCGTAATCTTCGCACTCGGCACGGAGCGCTATCAGCAAAGGCCTACATCCATGCCCGGGGGTTAGAATATCGCAGGCCTACGTCCATGCCCGGGGGTTAAAATACCGCAGGCCTACATCCATGCCCGGGGGTTAGAATACCGCAGGCCTACACCCATGCCCGGGGGTTAGAATACCGCAGGTCTACACCCTCGCCCGGGGGTAATAATACCGTGGTCCATTTTTTGATTGATATATCTACCTTATTTAATCTACATTATTTGGTTCAGGCAATTATTTTTGTGCTTGGTACATAAAAATATCACTAGCTCAGCACGAAAGTCCATATTTTGAAATGCTCTTTGCACTCGACAATATACTACACCCTTGCTCGGGGGTCATAGTACCGCGGCCTACAGCCCTTGCCCGGCGATAACAATACCGTGGCCTATCATTATGATTTGTTTGGAACTCATGTGATATAATTTCATCCTATGATAGACATATGTATATTTATACATACATTCAAGACATACGTACATTTATGCATACATTCAAGCATACATGCAGTAATTCATTCATACATTTTATTCATTTATCCAGAGTGTTCTTTATCAAAAAACCTAACAACTATTTGAATAGCATTACTTGGCAAGAAAAACTCTCATGCCTTCTACCATAAACAACGAAAGTTTTGGTGCAATTGTGGGAGCCATAAAATAATATATATATCCGTTTATTGGGGTTAACTCAAACAAGGCCTACAATGGGTCCAACCCAAACAAATATTACACCCCTCCATCTATATAAAGGGGGGCATCCCAGAAGGAAATGTAGGTGCTCTCTCCCTACACTATACACTAACACTCTTGATTTCCATAACTTTATTGTTTCAATCAAAGGACTAACTTTAGCATCGGAATATTTCCGGCCGACAACCGCGGTTGGGTGGAGCCGATCATGTTCATCTTTGCAGACACACAGGGACAAAGTTCATCTCTTCATTGGATCTCTACAATATCCATGTGAGAGGATATTTCATGGTTTCACATAAACATATCTTTACAGAGTTGTTACTCACAAATAGCTCTAGAAGTAGATCAGACAGATTAGACAGACGATAAGGGTTGACGTACACAAACACATGACATATGCACATTGAAACACAATATCACTTCCTTGATCAAACTTGACTTCCCTTGTCTTTTTTTGTCTAAGTAATCCAAAGTTCTACTACACTTATTCTTTCTTTATTCAAATGAATCAGGTTCTCATTTTACATATTCTTTCATTACTAAATTCTTTTTTTTTTTCAAATAGACTGATTTCTTACTTGGCTTCTTAATCAATTACTATTAAGTCAATGACTTATTCTTTAACCAACTAATTTATGTTGATTGTTAGCTTGTTATTCTTCATTGAGCTAAAAATCATGTCTAGAATACTTCGAAAGAAATGAAAATGAAAATATGAACTTAAATGCAATTTTTCCAAAATATGCTGAAAAGAGCTATTCGCTCGAGTGAATCTTTAGTCGCTTTAGCGGTTTATAAAAGACTGCAAAAGTATTGGAAACCTTCAATGTGCGCTCAAGCGATCTATAAAATTCTATAATTCTGAATTTCTCAAACATGGCTTCTAAACGCATTTTTTAGTCTTGAATCCATACATATCTTGACCAAAACTTTAAAAACATTTTAGAGAACATAAACACTTATTTATTTATAAAACATTTGCTAGAAATCTCATTAAATTGTCAAAACTTGAATCAAAACTTCATGAATGCAAATATTTTCAACTTCTTTTCCTTTGAAAAATAAGTATGAAATTAAACATGAAACTCATGGTTTTTTTTTTCCATACATCAATACTTTACAGATCCAAACTCAAAATCATGAAACATAATTATTCATTAATTTATTTGAATCAAAATTTACTTAATTTCAAAATCAAAACCCATGAACTCATAGTTTCTAAAATTCTTCTTCAAAATCGAATGTACAATGAAATTACATGTAATGTATGAAGCTTATTTTAACTATAACTTTCAAAATTAACCTAAAATAATTAATTTCTAAATTAACTTTCACAAACTCAAGATCTTTGACCTTTCTCTCTCTAGTTGAGAGTTTCTCTCTCTAAACTTTTTTTCTCTTAGGGTTCAACCATGCAGCGGCGGTCGGGGTGGGAGAGGGGCTTCCGGCGGCCTCCAGCCTCCCCTCCTCTTCTTCTACCCCTTTTTTTCTTCATTTTCCTTGGTTTTTCCAATAACTTGGAGCTTTGGCTTCCCATCTTCTCCTTATTTTGTGAGGTGTTTGTTTCCCTTGGTCTCAACATCGGCCGTGGCTTTCGTTGAATTCGCCATCTCTCCTCCGTCTCACCTTCTTCCGGCATCGTCCATCATCGTCAGTTTTGCCGCCCTTCATTGTCATATCTACCACCTTCTCCAGGCCTGTCGAATGCCACCTCTTTTCCCTTGCTTTACTACTTCATTCCCCGTCGAATTCTCTATCGTCGTTGCTGATGCTTTAGTTTGTAGGTTGTTCTGCCTTTTGTTTTTTTTCTGGTTTTTCTTTGGGTTTGCCTTCCTATTGGTAGCTATTTGGTTTTTTTTATGTGTTTGTTTTCTTTTCTAGTTTTCTATGGTTTTATGGGTTTGTTCTTGATGTTGTGTGTGTGTGTGTGTGTGAGTCCATCGATGGGGATGTTTAACTTACCCTCGCTATGGTTGGGGTCTATAATTTATCCCAAACATGCTCTATTGCTGAACTTTTATGATCGGCTCTGCTTCGTAGAACGAGCACGAGCACGAGATGTGCATCTGAATATTTTTATAAATTCTTTCCTTTGTATTTCTTGCTATATCTTTCCTTTGTTTGGTGTAAGTTTTGGGTTGGATAGACTCTTGTAAGTGCCATTTGGCCTTCCTTAATAGATTCTTCTTCAGGTAAAAAAATAAAATAATAAATAAATAAAATTTCATAAACTTGAGCTTAGCTCCAATTCTTTATTTTCTTGTCAATTTCTTTTTAATCACATAAAATTGATTTCAAACTCGTTTCCACTTTCCTTCAAAACATGAGATCAAAGTTGTAAACTCTTTAGAAAATCATTTGCATGCATGAAATATTTATCAAAATCTAACCAATTATCCATTATCAGTTCAAACTATAATTTAACTTCTTGATATCAAAATTCAATCCCAAACTCATAAAACTTTAAAACATGAATTAAAGATACAAAACCTTGAAAATCCATGATGCATGTATGGATAAACTTCAAATTTATGATGGATGATAAAGAAAATCTAACCCAAATAATAAATTACATCATCAATTTCTTAACCCAATTTTCCTTCATTATTTTCTTAATTTCTTTCTAATTTCATGAAATTAAACCCAATTACCACTTGATTTCAATCACTAGATGATTAATCTACAAGAATTAAGCTTAAACTTTCTTACTTAGTGTACGAGCATGAAATAATCTTCTCGTATAATCCTGTTGATCAAGTTTGCACTCCTCCAAACGTCGTTGCTTTACTACCTGAGAACACAAATGTAAACTAGCCGGCGGGTGTGTGCCGGGTACCTCTCCAGTGCCTAAGTCAACAAATAGAAATAGACAAAAGCTCTGTGTATTTGAGAGTAAAAATTGTGATACCTGTACATAGGTCTTGTACGAGCTTTTATAAATTCCGCGTGGCACAATCCTACTAGGACTCTTATTCTCCAATGTAGAATCCTCTTAGGAATCACATCTCTAAAAGATAATGCTTATCTTTTAACACCTTCCTCACTGCTTAACAAAGTGAGATGGTTCAAACCTTAGACTACGGTTTGGTAACAGCACAACCGAGCTAGCAGAGCCTTGCCTTAAACGAGACTTAACCAAGCTCACTCAGCTCAGTGTTATCTTGGACATCCTTTAGCTCGGTCCTCCTTCCATCGATACCTCAGTCCAGAGCATCCAGACCAGGCCACTGGCAGCCACCTCTAACTGAGCTAACGGGATCAAGGACAAAGCTATGTAGACCATTACTTCGGCCCATAGCTCGGTCCATTTCAACATTGGGACTTTAGCTCGGCCCAAGTTTACACATAAATTACCCTCTCAATTGCTCCTTAATTCCATCTACAATGCATGATTTGAGATTATTCTTCTCCAACCGAGCTAAGTGTACAAGCCTCTAACCGAGCTCAAATATTATTGGGATTTCGATTCGCTCAATCTAGAAATGTCTTATCAGTTGCTCTGCACGTCGTTCCACTACTCAAGCACGTCTGAAACGTTATTTATTCCTTTGGACATGTGGCAAGCCCCCACTAGTTAAGTACACCTGTTACAGCCGTCTCTGTACTACGAAATTTTGAACAGTCCCGCCAATTCTCGCGCCTATACAAAAACTCATTTCTCGAACCAAAGCACTCTTGCTATTCATCGTCACTGTTCACCTTCTTTCTGAAAAACCTCTCGTATTCTTTAACCCCAAATCCTCACTTTCTACTACCAAGTTTTCAACCCAGTACCTGAATCAATTGATTTGCTCATTCCAAACGCAACAGCTTGTTCTGTTGGATTCAACCTTTAGTCAGTCAGTACCTTATGCCATTTCCTTCTTTTACTGGTGTTCCTTTTCATTTTAATTTTTATAATTCAAACACCTAATCCCCAGACAAACGTGTTATACACACTAGAACGTTTTTGAGTCTAAAAACCCAAAGCCTCATGCTCAAGCCCAGAAGCACACTAGCTGGATTTGTAAAAACAGTGTTTTTGATCCAAAATTACGCTATGACCGAACTAGGAACTTGTTTGCGACCTTTAAGCTTATTCCTGACCGAACTAGAAGCGCACCATGACCTTGTGCGTTGATCTCTAACTGGGCTATAAAACTTGAGTTGTACCTATTTGACGACCGAAGAGGAAACTTGTTGTACCTCAGATGCAACCGAGCTAGGATTATACTTTTTTTTTACTTTTGCCTGTTTACTTAGCCCGATCCAGTTATCTAGGCATAACACCTTTTATGTTCACTTCGCAGACTTGACTAGGTTAGCCAGACACACTTTTGTACTTTGCCCCTGGGCGATTTTGCTCAACCGAGCCACCCCAAGCTGCCTCAGCCCCGGGCTAGGCATTTATGTCCATTTGGAATGCCACAATTTTTAAGTATAATGGGTAAATATCGGTTCTTGGTGGACTCGCCGGGGGCCATAGCTGAATTCCAAAAAGACTACCATATTCTTGATGATGTCTACCTCTCCTTAGTCGAGCTAGACACCACCCCCTGGGGCAAACCGGGCTTCGTTCCATTTACAGTAACATCGATTGTAGAAGCCGGGCTCCAGTTCCCTGTCTAGCCCCTCATATGCGAGTTTCTTAGGCAAACAAGATTGTGTCCAACCTAACTCTCCACAAATACTTATAGGATAATAAATGGTATCGCAAGCTAAACCGCCAGCTCGGCCTCGACCTCGACCTCGACCTCGGATTGGCCGAGCTATTTCGCCAATATTCGCTCGGCCAAAATGACGACGGTTGGGTATACCACCTCACAGTTAGAAAAGGCCAAGAAAAAATTATAAAAAACACACCGGACAAAGACTTGAACGATAATGATTTCTTATGGGTCTCTAGCCAGTTTGAAGACCAAGAAGCCCATATATCGGGCTATAACATAAATTGGAATAAAGGAACTGCTGGTAAGAACATCTCAGTCCAACTTTCTTTGTTGTTTTCAATAACCACCGCACTAACCCATTGCTTTCATTGTCTTTCTTTTTTTTACAAATTTGAACCAGCTTAAATCATAGTATACTTACGCTAATCAAAAAGCCCTTCATGCCGCACTTCGATACCGCCACTACGATTGGGCCGAGCTACTAAACTTTGAGCCGACCTACTGGTACAACGGAAAGAGGAAAACAAGAGTCACTGACTTCCTCCTAGAACTTTCGCCCAAGCCGGACCCCACTTTCCCCCAGATCAATTTAATTCCTTTTACTGAGGAATAGGAAATGGTAAAACGAAGGGCTATGCGAGCCCTAATCACCATGCAACCCTCATCCGAAAACTAATCAGAACAAGCCCCATCTGACCAACCACGCGAGACTGTTATTGCTCTACCAACAACCAGGGCAATATCATCCCAGTCGAGCAAATGTGCGCGCACCTCTTCGAGCGAACCGCAACACCTGGTGGATGAAAAAGAGACCGCACTACCTGAACATGCCCTGCCGAGCCTGCCGAGTCCTGAACACACACATTCGGGCCGAGCAAGCTCTTCTGAATGGGCACCCTCGATGTCCTACAAGAACTGAGCTATATTTATCACAGATTTAGTGGTTACAGAAAAGGACCATATGCTCGCATTCAACCTCTCCAAAAGTGTTTGTCTACCACTAGACGTGGAGCACCATGACCACCTAACCAAGCTCAAGGCCATTCGCTCGGCAACCAAGTCGATGGTGCTTGTAAGTTTTCTCCCCTCTATTTGTTTCCACTTTTAGCCATTTGTTTGCTCGGTTTAACATAATCACTACCTCTCGTATCTGTAGGCTTTGCAGAAGAACCATGTTGCCCACAACCGTGTGCTTGAACTTCGTAAGATAGCACGGTCGACTATAGCAGACGCAAACGCCTAGTCGACCGAACTAAAGGAGGCCAAGCTGAAATGGCCGAATCCAAAACGCACCTCGAACTAGTCAATGTGGCGGCAGATAAGAAAAGGCGTTGGCGAAAAGAAAAGGCCACCGCATTTAACCGGCAAAGTTGGAAAGAAAGAAAAGTGTTGAGATCATCGAGCTGCAAAAAAAGATGGAAGACGCTGAAGACCGAGGTTTCAAAGACGGGGAGGTAACCTACGTCTTGTAGTATGAGGCTACCAAATATATCTTCTTTAGATGCGAATAGAAGGCTGTTGTCGTTAAGCTCGGTCAGGGGCCAGACACCGAGATCTTTCAAAACCGTCCCTCTCACTTTATTCCAAGCTACATGTCGGACTATGCCAATGCGGTCCAACAAAAGTTTCTTCAAGAGTGGAAGGAGGAAAAAAATCCTGAATCGTATAATGCCCCATCTGCAAACACTGAGCTCGGTCTCCAGCCTCTTTCGTTAGCTCGGGTGGATCCATGCAGCCAACTAATGCCAAGTGTAGTTGAGGGGGCAAACATAACCGAACTAGCTCAGGAGTTTGCCTCTGAAACCGGCCTGCCGAGTGGTGAAGCCTGTGTTGATTTGGACGCCGACCTAGACGACTTATTTGCCTGATTTTTCTCTTGTATATTCTTTCCCTCTTCACTTTTAGTTTTAAAAAATGTAACCGGGCTACAAGCTCCTCATTTGTACTGAATTTCTAATGCATAAAATTTCTTATTTTGCAACTTTTTGTTCGGTTAATGTACTCTTTCCCTTAGTGTAATAACTTTTCCACAAGCTTAGCTGGCCTAATTTAGCTCGGCCTTCCCTTATCCTGCCTACCTTTTTTGGCTGAGATAAACATCTCCGCCAGACAACAACTTTGGGATTTTAGATAAGTGTTGGTCAGACATGCCAACCTTCTTCAGCCTAGATCCTTATCTTGGCTGAAGAACAAAAGATGCTTGGTCAAACCTGCTAAACTTCCTTTAGCCTAGATCCTTATCTCAGCTAAAGAAAGAAAAAGTATTGGTCAAACCTGCCGACCTTCTTCAGCCTAGATCCTTATCTCGGCTGAAGAAAGAATAAGTGTTGGTCAAACCTGCCAACCTTCTTCAGCCTAGATCCTTATCTCGACTGAAGAAGAGAATTAAATGTTGGTCAAACCTGTCAACCTTCTTCAGCCTAGATCCTTATCTCGGCTGAAGAAAGAATAAGTGTTGGTCAAACTTGCCAACCTTCTTCAGCCTGGATCCTTATCTCTGCTGAAGAAGAGAATTAAATGTTAGTCAAACCTGCCAACATTCTTCAGCCTAGATCCTTATCTCGATTGAAGAAGAGAACTAGATGTTAGTCAAACTTGCCAACCTTGTTGATTGCCCCTAGTTGGCAATAACTATGAACAACTTTTACAGTAGAAAGAATTTTGCTTGGAAAAAACTACTTGCTTTATTTGAAAAAAGAAAAATTACAAATGTTTTAAGGAAAAGCTAAAAATAAAATAGTTTGAGATTGGTCGTGTTCCATGGCCTGGGAATAACTTTGCTGTCCATATCTTCCAAGTGATATGCCCCTTTTTCCTGCTAAACCAATCACTTTATATGGTCTTTCCTAGTTAGGTCCTAACTTGCCATCTCCTGGTACCAAAGTATTGCCCATTACTTTGTGCAGTACCCAATCTCCAATCTTGAATTGCCTTGAGTGTACTGTTTTGTTATATTTCCTGGACAACTCTTGTTGGTATGTGGCAATGTGTACTAATGCCCTTTCTCTTCTTTCTTCTACAAGGTCAAGTTCTAAGGTTATGACCTCACTATTCAGGTTTGGATCAAAATTTCCGCTTCTAATAGTGGGGAGGCCTACTTCTAGTGGGATTACCGCCTCCATGCCATAGGCCAAGGAAAAAGGTATTTCTCCAGTTGATCGTCGAAGTGTGGTACGGTAGGCCCATAAGACATGTGGAAGTTCCTTAGCCCACTTGCCTTTGACTCTTTCCAATCTCTTCTTCAAATCGTCTAAGATTACCTTGTTGGAAGCCTCAGCTTGGCCATTAGCTTGGGGGTACGCCGGTGTAGAGTTGTAGAATTCTATCTTGTATTCTTCGCAAATCCCCCTGAAGATTTTACCATCGAACTGAGTGTTGTTATCGGATATTAGAGCCTTGGGTATGTCGAATCGAGTTATGATGTTCTGCCTGACGAACTTTTTGACGTCTTTTTCTTTTATGGATGCGAGTGCTTCTGCCTCCATCCATTTTGTGAAATAGTCCGTTGCTACGAGAAAGAACTTTCTGTTGCAGGGTGCAATTGGGAGTGGTCCTACTATATCTAGGCCCTACATTGCGAAGGGCCATGGACTGGTCAATGGTAGAAGCTCTCTGGCTAGTTGATGTATTTGGTGTGCGAACTTTTGACATTTCTCGTACTTATTGACATATTTCTCTGAATCTGCTTGCATGTATGGCCACCAATACCCTTGTGAAATTGCTCAGTAAGCCAGTGACCTTCCCCCTTGGTGGCTTCCGCAAACACTTTCATGTATTTCAAACAAAAACGCCTTAACCTCGCTGGGATGGACACACTTCAAGTAAGGCCCTATGAAGGACCTTTTGTACAATGATAGTGATGGGAAAAGCCAAAATTGCTGTGACTTCGCTCAAATTTTGTTGGCTTTTTTCTTTTCTTTAGGTAAGATGCCATCTTTTAAGAATATTATGATAGGGTCTATCAAGGAAGGGCCTAGCTCTGCATAACATGCTTTGGCTATTTCGGGTTCTTCAATGCTTGGTCTGGGTAGGAAGCCAATCAGCAAAGGGTGTGGAATAGATGTATCTACCATTGACGCAAAATTGACCAGCTCATCTGCTTTACTATTTTCTTCCCTACCGATATGCTCTATACGTACTACTTCGAACTTCATGATCTCTTTTCTGACCAGGTCTTGGTACTTAGCCATCTTATTATCCTTTGCCTGATAGTCACCCAACCTTCATGCGAAGTGCCAATTTCAAACCTGCTAGCAATGCCTCATACTCCACCTCGTTGTTAGATGCTAGAAAGCCAAGGTTGACTGCCTATACAATTGTTAGGCCATCCAATGAGATAAAGACTATACCTAGTCCTACGCGGTGCCTATTGGATGCTCTATCTACGAAGAGTTTCCACATCTCTCCGACGAATAGCTTCCAGCAAGTGGAGGGGTCTGACGATGTCTTGGGATCAGGGGTGTTGCCGATGTCTTCTCCCAGGTTAATGTCTGCTGTTGGTCCTTGTTCCTCACTATTCGATTGTCTCAAGACTTTGCTTTTTGGTGAGTCCTTGCTAGTAATGCTGTGGTTTATTTCTTTTTTACATTCTTCAGGGCTGGATGGTCTGCTGTTTGACTGAGCATCCTGCTCTGGGGGCTGCGCCAATCTTGTGGCACTTTCCCTTATTTTTTCGACTGCCTTGGTTAAGTCGATTGGCCAAACATGATGACTTCTTGGTATAAACTTAGCCACGAAGTTTGCCAAAGTTTGGGTCTTTATTGCGGTTCTGGGTTGAAACTTATGTCGAACAGCCCTAACTGCACTGTCCACTTGAATATTCATCTCGAAAAATCTGCCCTTTCAAACAAGGGTTTTAGGGGAAAAGTTGTTAAGACAATCACGTTGTGGGGATGAAAATAGTGTGACAACTTTCTTGAAGCCATCATCAAAGCTAAAGCCAGCTTTTCCAACTGTAGGTACCTTGTTTCCGCGCCTAGCAATGTCTTGCTAACATAAGAGATAGGCAAGTGTTGTATTCCCTCTGCTCTGACCAACACTATACTGACTGTATGCTGGAAAACTGCTAAGTACAAAAAGAGCTCTTATCCTAGTACTGGGGTTACTAACAACGAATGAGAGGTCATGTAGTCTTTCAAGCTTTCCAGGGCACAGTCACACTTCTCATCCCACTCAAACTTGGCCTTTAGTGCTTGGAAGAATGGTCGACACTTGTATGACGACCGACTTATGAATCAGTTGAGTGCGGCTGCTAGGCTAGTGAGATGTTGCACTTCTTTGACTGTGTTGGGCCTCTCAAGATCTTGGATGGCTTTGATCTGAGAGGGATCAGCTTCTATACCCCGATTGGTCACTAGGAAGCCTAAGAATTTGCTTGACCCTACGCTGAATGCGCACTTGGATATGTTTAGACGCAGCTTGTGGGACTTCAAAATTTGGAACATTTCATCTAGGTCCTTGAGATGGTCCCTCTCATCCCTGCTTTCGACCACCATATCATCTATGTAAGCTTCCATTGTTCTGCCTAACAATGGTGCAAACATTTTAGTGATCATCCGTTGAAATGTAGCCTCTGCGTTTTTTAGGCCAAAGTGCATGACCTTGTAGCAATATAGTCCTCTGGGAGTTGTAAACGATGTGACCTCCTGATCCGGTTCATACATAGCAATCTGATGGTAACCACGATACGCATCAAGGAAGCTAAGTCGGTTATGCCCTGCTGTAAGGTTCACCAGTTGGTCTATTCGTGGTAGGGGAAAATTGTCCTTTGGGCATGCTTTGTTAACTATTTTGTAGTCCACGCAAACGCGCCACTTGCCGTTCTTTTTTGGCACTACTACAGTGTTGGAGATCCACCTAGGATAGTGTACCTCTCTGATTGCTCCTGCCTCCAATAAGTTTCCCACTTTCTCTGCCACTATCTCTTCGTGGTGGAGTGTCGATCGGCGAGTTCGCTATATGATTGGTCTGGCAGTTGGATGGACATTAAGTTGATGACAGATGAAGTTAGGGTCAATGCCAGGCATGTCATACGGTGTCTAGGTGAACACTTCGATGTTAGAGGTCAAAAATTCCATGATCTCTATTCTCTTGGTGTTGGACAGAGACGAGCCGAGCAAAAAGAACTTTTTGGGTTCTTTTCGTCTAGTCTTACCTCTACCAAGTCTTCTACCGCCTTCTGTTCGGCTGCCTTGCTGACGTCTGCAAATAGCTCATTACTTTTTGGTTCTTCTACTATTTGTACAAACCCTTTCGTAGCTCGGCTGCCATTTACTGTGACAAAGCACTGTTTCGACATGATTTGGTCTCCTAAGATGTCTTCAATCACTTCGGTTTCGTTAGGGAACTGTAACACCTGATGGTGGGTTGATGCTATAGATCGCATGGCGTGCAACCATGCTCTTCCCAAGATTATGTTGTAAGTGGAAGGGACTTTCAATACCTAAAATTCCATCTACTTCGTTATCATTCCTGCCTTGACTGGCAGAATTATCTTGCCCACCGGCCATTCTGGCATTGAGTTGAAGCCGACTAAGGGGGACGTTGTGGGTGCCAAGTCTCTGTCTTCTAATTTTAGTTGCTTGAAGGTCTCGTAGTACATTATCTCGCAGGAGCTCCCTTGGTCAATTAGGATCTGTTTGATGTCGAAGTTCTTGACGCGCAAAGTAACCACCAATGCATCGTTGTGAGGGCATTGTAACCTTGCTAGGTCTTTGTCAGAAAAGGAGATGGTGTTCGTTGCCTTCGTTTTTTTCTTTTTGACGGTAGGTTGTGCATTTAGTACCTCTCTCATGTGTTCAGCCTTTTTTATCATCCATCTGAGTTCACATACCCGTTCAGGTTCGATGATCCCATGTATTACATTGATTATACCTTGGGGCGGGTCGTCGACCGGCATCCCATCCAGCCTATTGCGGTCCTGGGGGGCTGGTTGTGTTCCCTCTTTAATATACTGGTCCAAGTGGCCTGCGGCCACTAGCTCCTCCAGATGTTACTGTACTGGTGTACTATTTTTAGTTCGGTGCCCCTTTTCATCATGGAAGGTGCAACGGTACCTCTCGTCATAGCCCCTCTATGTTTCTCCCAACTTGGCTGGCTGCCGAACGAAGGGTTCATCACGTATCTCGCTAAAAATCCAGTATATAGGTTTATTGAATATCGTGGTGATGGCAGTACGGACTCTCAATTTGCTTGTTTGGGGGTTCTCCCTGTTTGCTCATCTGCCTCGCCCATTTTTGCTTGCTTGTTCAACCGTGTTGACTTTTGCTGTAGTTTTTCTATCTGGCATCGTTGTTGTGCTAGATTTTGTTTTAGCGTGGGCGCTATCTTCTTCTACTCGGATATGCTGATGTACTATTTCCATTAGGGCCTCCATCGTGAGGGGTGGCATCATCGTCATTGAATCCCTCAACTTATTACCGGCCGGTAAACCCTGTTTGTACTATGCGATGGCGAGGTTTGTGGGGCAATCCTTAATCTGACTGAAAGTCTCCCAATATCGACTGTTGTAAGACTTTAACATTTCCTTCTCACCCATGTCAATGCAGAGCAACTGGTCAATCTCCATTGGTGTCTTGGTGTTTGTTCTGAATCTGGTCACAAATGCCTCTGCCAACTGCGCCTATGATGCTATGCTACCTTCTGGCAACCTTTCAAACCATGTTAGACCCAGGTCACCAAGTCTAGAAGGAAACAAGATATACATTAGGGCCTCGTTTTGTCGATACACGGCCATAACCTGGTAAAAGTGGCTTAAGTGCGTGTAAGGGTCTGACTTCCCCTCATAAGTAGTGAATTTGGGCTGGAGGAAGCTTGAGGGTAGCGGTGCGTTCTCAATTGCCGGAACGAACAGTGAGCTTTGCAACCTTGCTAATACTTTATCTGCTGGTTCGTAAACAAGGCGTGGTATTGGCATCCCTACCTCGACACTCCCATGTGTCCTAGTAGCCAATCACTGTAGAGCTGAAACTCTACGAGGGTTGTGAGCCCTGGTGTCCTCTTTCCATCGGGCCCTCTCCTCTAGCACTGTTCGCAGGTTTGCTGACCCAGGCAACTCCGTGTGCCTAAATGTTGTTTGGTGTGTGTGCGAGGGCTGATAACTGCTTCCCTTCGTATACGACCTCTCAGTCCTCGTCCTCTCAGACCTGGAATAACGAGTCCTAGAGGTTCGTGATTGTGTATCGCCTGTCCTTAGGCTTCTACTTTCCGTCTGAGACGATGTGACTTGCCTGTCATAATCTTCTGAGTGGCGAAGGTGCGCCCTACTCTTGCCCACCTCTTCTTTTGCCGCCCCTTTGCCCTTTATCTGGCGCTTCATAGTCTCCATGTCTGTCGCCATCCTCCTTATCAATTCGTCTTGCTCCTTCACGCGATCTTCCAGAACCTGAGGATCCAACCTCTGCCTTTGCCTTTTAGGACTTTGGGAGCGACAATGACTGGAGCCCCGTTTCTCCCGTGCATCCCTTCGGGAGTTTCGTCGCTGGGGGTCTAACTCTGCCATGGGTGGGATAACAAGTAAGCCTTTGCGTCTCCCATCCCCCTCCGGATTTGCCCATCAATAGCAGATTGCAACAAATCTTTATTGTGCGCCATTGATTTCAACTAAAGAGGAAAACTCAATCAAAATGTTTGTTCTTTGTGATTATATTTCCTATAGATGGCGCCAATTGTACGAGCACGAAATAATCTTCTGTTGATCAAGTTTGTACTCCTCCAAATGTCGTCACTTTACTACCTGAAAACACAAACGTGAGCTAGCTGGCGGGTGTGTGCCGGGTATCTCTCTGATGCCTAAGTCAGCAAATAGACAATAGACAAAAGCTCTGTGTATTTGAGAGTAAAAATTGTGATACCTGTACGTAGGTCTTGTATGAGCTTTTATAGATTCCGCGTGGCACAATCCTACTAGGACTCTTATTCTCCAATGTAGAATCCTTCTAGGAATCACATCTCTAAAAGATAATGCTCATCTTTTAACACTCTCCTCATTGCTTAACCAAATGAGATGGTTCAAACCTTATACTATGGTTTGGTAATATCACAACCGAGCTAGCAGAGCCTTGCCTTAAACGAGACTTAACCGGGCTTACTCAGCTCGATGTTATCTTGGGCATCCTTTAGCTCGGTCCTCCTTCCATTAGTACCTCGGTCCAAAGCACCCAGACTAGGCCACTGGCAGCCACATTTGACCGAGCTGACGAGATCAAGGACAAAGCTACGTAGACCATTACTTCGGCCCATAGCTCAATCCATTTTAACATTGGGACTTTAGCTCGGCCCAAGTTTACACATAAATTACCCTCTCATTTAGTACTTTAATTTGTTGAGTCTTTTGAGTACTTCCTTTAATTTTCCAACACAACTTGAATTCTTCTTCTTCTTCTCTTTTCTCTCACTCGGTCTTCTCTCTCTTTCTTGGTTCCCTCTTTCTCCCTCTCAGTTTCTTCTTTTCTCTCTCTCTCTCTATTTCTATTTCTATTTCTATTTCTCAGAATGTCAGAATTGAATAGGAATGTCAAAATTGAATAGGTTCCAAGGGTTTATGGTGCATACACATACATGACTTTCTCAATCCTTCTAGAACTCTCCCAATTTGGCTCAATCAAGTTAATTGATTAGGAATGACTTAGAATATTAATTACATTTTAATTTAATTAAACATGATTTAATCTTACTTAATCTTGATTAGTATATAACTAAATTAATTATAACCAATCACAAATCCTACATATTTAATTAGTCTAATTTAACTTCCATTCCAATTAATTATATTTAATTTTTACTAATTTGAATCAGATTTATAGTTTGACTCTCAAAAGATTCTAAATATCAAATTAAACTTATTTCCATCATTAATTTTGAGATATCAAATTATTTAAGCCTTCAATTTCTGATCAGATTCAAAATTTTTGTCAATAAATTACATAGTAAAATTGGACACCTCATGAATAGATTTAATTCATGATAGTCTTAATTCTCAATCCTCATAATTTCGTAACTCTAATTTAGACCCAATCGATCAAATTTTAATTTTATTAAACTGAATCAAATATTTATTTAAACTTCCACATAGTCTAATATTTGAAATTGAACCGATTTAGCTTATCAATTTCACATTCTTAAACCATTTAAGCTTTTAATTTCTAATTTCAACATAAATCTTTACTCAAATTATATATGAATTAGGCTAAATAATTTTCATAAATCTCAAAGTGAACCAGAATAATAACAATTAAAATTCAAATTTTTTTAATTAATTAAATACTAATTATTATATACAGTGACATCATCACAGTTGTAGTTTCTCATCACCTTCAAAATATTGGGAAGGGTACGACGGTAAGGAGGTTGTTGGCAATGAAAATAAGAGAAGGGGCATCAGTCGGTAAGTTGGTAATAATGAGTGGTGGTGATGGGTTAGAATTAAAGATAAAGATATTATAAAAATCAGGTAGTGTAAGTAGAAAGAAAAAAAAAAAAAAAAAAAATCAAAATTGTGTATGTAAACGGGAGTGATAGTGAAAACTGAGATAATAATGGGTTGGTTTGAATATTTAATTATTTTAGTTGATTTTGTTATTTTTAATTATTTTAGTCTGTTTAAAAAATTATATTTAAAAAATTTATTAATGTTTTTTATAATTTATTTGATAATTATAAAAAAATAATTATAATTTAAATGTGATATATTATTTTATTAATTATTTTAATTTATTTTATATTTATTAACTAAAAAAAAAAAAAAAACCTTGTGGCCAACATCCAAACAGTCCCAATAAGAGTCGTGTAAATACAAACCTCCGTTAGTAGTTAAAACATTACCGTTTTCAGCTTCGACACGCGTGTCTCCTCCATTCCATATAAAAATAAAAATCAAAACGATCACGGATCTAAACCTCAAACCCTCGCATACCCGGGCCGCCCCCTTCATTATCTACTTCTCTTTTCTCAGTTTTCCAAGAAAAGTGGGAAAATCCGAGAAAAGCACAGAAAGTTCCTCAACACAAACCCTAGATAAAGATCTCTCTTCTCTCTCATCCGATCTATTCTCTATTCAGATCTCACCTCACATTCCTTCCAAGGTACGTCTCATATCGATCTAAATCTCACTTTTTTTTTTCTTTATTTGTTGGTGATTGATTGATTTTGGTGTTTGTTGAGATGATAATAGATGGTGTCGGACGCGAGCAAGAAGAAGGCGGCTCAGAAGAAGGCGGCAGCGGCCGCGAAAAGAGGAGGGAAGGCCGCGGCGGCTGCGACGTCGTCGAAGGCTGCAGCAGCGGCGGTCGATAACGTGGCGAATGGGGTGGGTGCGCTTCAGATATCGGATCGGAATTGTACTGGTGTTCTTTGTTCACATCCTCTGTCCAGAGATATTAGGGTGAGTTTTCGGATTCGTTTCGACTTTGTTTTGGTCTCTGGATGGTGTATCTATGTCGATAATTTTTAGTTTTTATTTTATTTTATTTATATTTATGTGAGTTGGAATTGTAAAGTTCTGATTTTTGTGATTTAAATTGGAATTTTTGAGTTTTGTTAATTTCTTAATTACATGTCTAGGGTGTTTAGGTAGAGCCACTGATGATGAAATTTCGTGAAATTTTAGGTTGACGAATAAAAAGGAGATCTACATGTTTTAATTATCACTTTCTTTAGATCTTGATATCCTTAGAAATACATGTGTAGTGAATACATGCATTTTCTAATAAATTTATATGCATTTGTGCAATCCGTGTCGTGTTTAGTGGTGCTGGCACTTTCTTTAATGTTACTGTCATGTTCATGCTATGGGATATATATATATATATTGTTTTAACCAAATCAGGGTGCTCTTTGGTACTTTTCATTTTTTGTCCTTCCAGATTCAGGTTGTCGCATTAAAGTGTGTTTGTGAAACATATTAGTGTTGTATAGAAGCATATGTCATGCAATCTTTTATGCTATGTTTTTAGGAAGGGATTTGGAAAGGGAAAGAGAAAGGGAAAGAGAAAAAGTATGGGAAAGTAGGTGAAATGTAAGTACATTTTATCTACATTTTCCTTTGTCCTTTTCAAATCTCCTAACCAAACATAGCGTAATGAGGGAAAGTATCCAAAGAAAGAAAAAAAACAAATTGTCTTGCCCTCTCAAAAGATGTCCTACTCTGGTCACGAGAACATGAAATTTGTGTGTGATTATGTATGTACAATCAAAGCGTAGTTATATTTCAATGCGTAAAAGATGCAAGCTGGGAACCAAATTAGATAGTGAGAGGGAGGTTGTACCAAGAATTGAACTTTGTTTGTACGGATTAACGAACCATGGTTTTTATGCATATGGCTCACATGTTTTTTAGAAGTAGAGGATTGATATTTACTGGTCAAGTGATTCTTTCAAGAATTTATGAAAACAATCAAATTGCGGAATGTTGTACTATTTGTTTTGATCTTGATCTGTATTATGTTCAGCTTGTTGCAAGGTTGACCAAAATTATGTTGTTTCCTTATCGTGTCAAATTTTTTATGATTAAAGTTCAGATATTTAGGAATTTGTTTTAATTTACTGGTGTAAAAATCATAGTTGAATGCATAGATCGCAATCTACATTTCAAGTTATTCAGGCCATTAATGCAAAGCGGCAAGGCTTATACTTTTTTTTGAGAGTGTAATATGCTCAGGCCATCACATGATCCGATTTGGAGTCTGTTTGGGGACTTGAACATGAAGCAACTTTGTGATGGTTTGGTGACAACCAATTATTCCTGTTGTGTCTTCTGGATCTTTTTAGTTGGATTTGTGTAGAGTCCTAGATTATAATTTCCTGTTTGCTGGACATGTGCAAAAGGTTATGTAGATAATGCGGACTTTCTCATCTAGCGAGTCTCACTTTTAGCTTATTGTTGCTAGCTTGGTGCACCTAGACGAGCGCCTAGGCAAGCATATGGGTCTGTCACCAGATTGATCTGCCAACCATGTTGCCAGGGTTAATTTCATGCACACTCTTTTGTGAATATGTCCAATATGTTCAACCTTGTTGGACCCTCTTGTGCAGGAGGTAATAACATGCATCAAGAATCCTTTTTTTTTTTGGCAGAACTGCTGTAATGAATTATCTTTTGTTTATTTGAGCTGCACAATTCTCAATAGTGATAAAAATAAGTAAACTGTGTGGCCATTGCAGATAGAGTCTCTATCGCTTACTTTCCATGGACATGATCTAATCGTTGATTCTGAACTGGAACTCAATTTTGGCAGGTTTGTACTTGATTCTATGTTACTCATGTATATAGACACTGTATGATGCATGTATATCTATTCACCTCATCTTATCTTTACAGACGTTATGGTTTGCTTGGGTTGAATGGCTGTGGGAAATCTACACTTCTTACTGCAATAGGGTGCCGAGAGCTGCCCATTCCCGAACACATGGATATTTATCACCTCAGCAGGGAGATTGAAGCTTCTGACATGTCCTCACTTGAGGCTGTTGTAAACTGTGATGAGGAGAGGTTGAAATTGGAGAAAGAAGCTGAAGCTTTGGCAGCACAGGTGTGTCTGAGTGATTGAATCGTCTTGTGTCTTTAAGCATGGTATTCTTAGGAACTTAATGACAGATTTTGTATTGACTAGGATGATGGTGGTGGAGAAACTCTTGAACGCATTTATGAACGTTTGGAAGGCATGGATGCATCAACTGCTGAGAAGCGTGCTGCTGAGATCTTGTATGGTCTTGGCTTTAACAAGGAGATGCAAGGAAAGAAAACACGTGACTTCTCTGGTGGCTGGAGAATGAGGATTGCTTTAGCAAGGGCTCTGTTTATGAACCCAACCATCCTATTGCTCGATGAACCCACCAATCATCTTGGTAAGTTCCATTGGCACTAAACTTGCACATGTTGCTAATGAGTTATGTACTTTTGTGCTTTCTATGTTTGGATGCTCTTGATGTTGTTGAAGTTTGTGGATGAATTTTTTTTATCCTTCATATTGTACAACATTGATAACAAAATTACTGATTGTCACGATTATTTGTTCTCATGGTGGAATTTTATTTTCACTACTTCGAAAGCAATTGCAGGCTTGCAGCTCTGTCAATGGCCTTAGTGTTGTTAATTTATGCTATATCTTGTTTTCAAACCTTATAAGGAAAGTTTTATGCCATTACCATTTGATGGGCCAGTTTGGTGCACAGCTTATGGGCGGTGATTTTAGGTTATTTATTTTTGGAGTTTGTGCTGGTTAACAATTGATAAGGAATAATGACTTAAATAAGCTGATTATTGGGAAGTTGGGAGAGGGATGCTCTTGGATTATGCATTTAGATTGCAATAATTTGCACCAATCAGGGCTGACATAGTGTTAAATCATTTGATTATTTGAGTTAAATAATTAACTAATTACGATATGATGATAAATGATCTGTTTTAGTTTTAGATAGATGGTAAGGTCAAAGATTTGGTTAACTGGGAATCAGTTTTCCTTTTGTGCTTTAGTAGTTGATATGCAACATTAATTTATTTTTCCTCTTTTTCTCTTTGGTGCCGTAGTTATGATCTGATCATAATAAATTTGATGTTGTTGATCAACCATTTTCCAACTTCAGATTTGGAAGCTTGTGTCTGGTTGGAGGAAACTTTGAAGAACTTTGAAAGTATTTTGGTTGTGGTTTCACACTCCCAGGACTTCTTGAATGGTGTTTGCACGAACATCATCCACATGCAGAACAAGAAACTGAAGATATATACTGGTAACTATGACCAGTATGTTCAAACTCGTGGTGATTTAGAAGAAAACCAAATGAAACAATACAAGTGGGAGCAGGAGCAGATTGCTTCAATGAAGGAGTATATTGCCCGATTTGGACACGGATCCGCAAAACTAGCTCGTCAGGCACAGAGCAAAGAGAAGACTTTGGCAAAAATGGAGCGAGGTGGGCTTATGGAGAAGGTGGTGAGAGATAAGGTTCTTGTTTTTCGATTTCCTGATGTAGGAAAGCTTCCCCCTCCCGTATTACAATTTGTGGAAGTTGCGTTCGGTTACACACCTGAAAATCTTATATACAAGAGTCTTGATTTTGGAGTGGATTTGGACTCAAGAGTAGCTCTTGTGGGGCCCAATGGAGCTGGGAAAAGTACGCTGCTAAAGCTGATGACGGGGGATTTGGTTCCCCTTGACGGCATGGTCCGGCGACACAACCACCTGAGGATTGCACAATTTCATCAGCATTTGGCTGAGAAACTTGATCTGGAAATGTCTGCACTCTTGTTTATGATGAGAGAGTACCCAGGAATTGAGGAAGAAAAGATGAGGGCTGCAATAGGGAAGTTTGGGCTTACAGGCAAACCCCAGGTGATGCCTATGAAGAATTTGTCTGATGGGCAAAGGAGCCGAGTGATCTTTGCATGGTTGGCATGGAGACAGCCCCACATGCTGTTGCTAGATGAACCCACTAATCATTTGGATATTGAAACGATTGACTCACTGGCCGAGGCATTGAACGAGTGGGATGGTGGGTTGGTTCTTGTTAGCCATGATTTTAGGCTCATTAATCAGGTGGCACATGAAATCTGGGTGTGTGAGAACCAAGCTGTGACCCGATGGGCAGGTGATATTATGGACTTCAAGCAACACTTGAAGAGCAAGTCTGGTCTATCTTGATTGAAGCAAATTTTAGGACTGGTGTACCTTGGCTTATGGTTCTATTCACTGTAATGGAGGACCAGTAATCCTACAATGTGCTCTCCAGGCGGATTATGACGAAAGCTAAAGGAGCGGAGGATGTGATTGAGGCTTGGTTGTTATTTCAAGCTCATCGACCTGGTTCTTTGGTTGGTTAGTAGGAATTTTTCCACCTCTTTATTATCTTATGCATTTATACTTCTATTATTCTTGGTTGTGGACCAAGAGGATAATGATGGTAATCCTTGTTGATTGGATATGCCTATATGAACCATTGTTTGCTATCTATTCAATTTGAATCTAGTATTGTTTCATCATTCGTGGTTTTCCGGTCTGTTTTTGTATGGTGTGGTATATATTACTTGGGTTTTGGTTTGTAATGTTGGAGTGCAATTTGGATCGGTATTCTTATTAAACAGTTCTCTGAAACTTTCTTTGGGATAGAATTAGCCAAGGCACCCCTAGTATATGAAGTGAAAATGCCGTAACAAGTTTTTAAAGAGTTCTGTTACATCCCCTAATTGAACCCCTTATTCCACTCCCAATGATGTGGATGAAAAAAATAAAGTTTGAGAGAGAGAAGAGTGGGTGTATTTTGATGTGAGTTTTAGCCGCATCATTAGGGAGAATTGGGAGGCCTCAATTGATGGGATGAATCCATTTTTCTATATTATATTACGAAACAACGAAGAATTTTATCATCATTATGGTTGGTCTTGTGACATTTATTTTGCGAGTCTACATGGGAAAAGTGAAGAAAATTTGTAAAAATTCATCTAGTAATACGTAGCAGCCCTTCATTTACACCACATAACCACTAGTACATATCAAACTCAACAATTACAACAATCACAAAGTCATAATAAAAACTGTGTAAGGTGTTCATCAGGAATTTCTTAGAGAAGAGAAACATATTAATGTGGAGTTGTCGCGGTAACCTTTACGACTTAGAAACTTGGGCATGGTACACAGATGCAAACGAATTGAGTTTCACAAACAGCTTCAGTTCAACTCCTTAGAAACTTGTTCGATTGTATTCAAATTGACTTCAAGCTTAAATTTGAGCTCAATAATTAAATGAGTCCTTTGAATTAAAATAAGCTCAACTCAATTATATATATGCACAAGAATGATAAATCAACCCAAAAAAATGAAAAAAAGAATGATAAATCAAATGCAAACACAATTTACGTGGCTCACCTTAAAATTAGGGTTATGTTTACAACTGTTGCAATTTTTATTATGATCAGAAATGTTACAAGAGATTTTAGCCCACTATAAATTCAAAATTTCACTGTGTACAGAAAAGTTACAAGGGATTTCAGTCCCTTTACTATAAATACATAGAAATTAAGGCAACAGGAACGTGATGATTTTTTGGTGACAAACTGCGGCAATGAAGACTTGTTTTTCTTTCACGACAGTTGTCTCATTTCTACGTCTTTGAACAGTAACTACCACATACAGTAAATGCTTTTAGCGTGATCTCCCTCTTCCCCCATTGAATAGTCTCAACTAAATTCTTAGCCCAAAAACGCATTGAATATTTAATGTGTGCATCTTCTAACAACGAAAAAACCTATCAGAAATGCAAAATTTAGATATGGTAATGACCGATTACTATAATAATTCTTGAAAAAACAGAGTGGTATGAAGGAATGAAGGAGGTGTCACACTTTCATAGCCAAAAACAAAATTAACATATGATTATGACCGTTCGGCATTTTCCAGAGTTGTAATGTGATATACTAATGCCACCTTATAATCAAATGGGAGGTCGCTATTTGTTACGATGTTTTTGATGCAGTTTCTCCACTCTCTCATTTCTTTCTCTTCTCCGTTCTCTCTTTTTGTGTATTTGGATATAATTCCATCTCATCTTTTCTGGCGACATATTATTGTTCTTTTTTATGCTATGATAATCACATATAAAATCAAACTAATAATCCCCCCTTTTTTTTTTTGTGGGGGAGGGGGGGTTGTTAAATCGAGTATTTATCTAAATAAATCTTTGGCATCATGTTGATTAATAGTCAAATAAAATTGGGTTAAGTTGAATTGTGATTTTTGTTAAAATTTCAAGTTAATGTTGCTCTCTATTTAAAGTCCAACTGTGCCAGTCACTAATAAGTCATCGATTGGCAAAAGTTTTTTTAGGTTTCGTTTGGCTAAGGTTTTTTAGACTAAAAAAAAACACAAAAGATAAAATAGACTAAATAAGTTAATAAGATAAAATGTCATATCCAAATCATAATTATTTTACTTTTTTTTCTCACAAAAGTTAGAAAAGAAAACGAACACCATTATTGTAATTATTGTGATGGGGTTTTGGGATTTCCAATTAGGAGTGCTTGCAGATTATGTTAGGTCGAATGACCTCTCATGTGCCATCTGTCTGAACCTTAAGTGAATTGAGAAAAATCAATCTGCATCCTCTCACTTTATTAGTAGATGCAGATTGAGTGGGCCGTGCAGATTAGTTGGTGGATGCAGATCGGTTTGACAATTTGAGTTTTACTATTTTGGGCTTTTATTTTTTGAATTATTTTCTAGTAATTCTTTATTATCTTGGGCATACAATTTCTGATTCTTCATTTTGTTTTTTTGAATAAAAATAAAGGCCTAACATTCATATTTCATAAATAGCAAATATAATTACTAAATAAAACGCCATTTTTTAATAGACAAAACATAAAAGCATAAACATAATTTTCTTAGGGTTATTGACGGATCGAGTTGGATGGGGTGGCCTTCCATACGTCATCCGTTTGAATTTAGGCAAATTGGGTAAAATGCATATGTATCAGTCTATTCAGACCATTGAAACCATCCTTTCTGTGACGAATTGATTCGGGCCATTTGATTTTAACAGGTCAAAGGATGCTTATCCAACCCTACTTCCAAGGATATATAAACGGAGGTCCTATTTATATCCAAAAAAAACCCCTCTTTACACCTCTCTTTTTTTTTTTTTTTAAAATTTTTTTATTATAATTTTATTTCTATTTAAAATTACCAAAATGTACACAAAACATAAAAAATTAAAAACCATAATTTTAGTTACACCTTCCCTTCAGCACCAACCACCACCACTGTTGCCTCTCTGCCACCACCCTTTTCCTTCCTCTAGCACTAACTACCTTGTCAGTCATTGATGTCAGTCCTTGTTAGGGTGGTCAAGGGCCAGTTTTGGTTGGTTTGGATTGCGAGTTAGGCCCACCTGCAACCATGCGGGTTGAAAAAATTTGACTCATGATAGCCTGTAATGCGTTTTGCAGTTTGTGCGGGTGGGTCAATTGGGTATGCGGGTGGGTTCATTTGGTTGTGTGAGTTGAGATTTTATTATTAAAAAAAAATAAAAAATTGAGCTATTCATGAAGCTCAATACTTTGTAACTCATTCAAACTCGTTCGATTACCAAACAAATCAAACTTGCGATTTACTTCCAAACAAATTTTTTACAAATAATTAATATGTTGCTTATTACTTATTGCTTAAAGGAAATTGATAGGATGGACACACTTTTATAGGAGTTGAGAATTGTTCAACCTTTTTTTTTTTTGGACAGCTACAGGTGGACTTAATATATATATGGAAATGAGTGGGGACACTAATTAGTGCCACTACTAATGATGTGGTACCCACTGCCACAGTATTGTTGTGTCTTTTTTTTAAAAAAAAAAAAAAATGAATGCCACATCATTAGTGATCGCTTTAGAGCACCACTTTTAGTAGTCTCTATCATTGCCCTATATATATATATATAGAGACCCCCCCCTGAGAGACCCCCCCGTGGGAGGTGGAAAATGTGGGAGAAAAATTTTTTTTTTTTTTTTTTTTTTTTTTTTTTTTTTTGCCGGGGCCGCGCCACGTCTTGCGCGGCCGACACGGGGGTCCATAGCATGATTGATATATATAAACAAACATGATTTAGTCTTAAGTTTTCATTACTTTGCATCCCACAAAAAAAAAAATAAATATATATATATATATAAATAAACATGATTTGGTCTTAAGTTTTCATCACATTGCATCCCACATTATTTTTTTAGTACTTTCAATCGGCACATAGGCTTCACATAAGTGGGAAAAGATAATGTAGTTGAAATAAAAAGGTTTGAGAAAATGAACAACCCATGTGGGAAGTTAGAGAATTTTTATTTATTTAATAATGGGGGCGGATTGAGTGTAACCTGCAACCCGCCTGCAACCTGCAATTTTATCTAAGACTCAATCCGCATCCATCCCAATGTTTTAAAAGGTGCACTTAAGAGGCGTAGTGAGCCTTGCGCTTCAAACAAATTGAGGCAAGGGGCAATTTGTAAGGTACAACTTAGGCGCTAAGGCGAGGACTTTTTTTTAGAGGTGCAAGGCGTGAGTTTCATGGGCTTTACTAATTTTTCTACTCCAACTGTTAATTAAGTGATTTTTTTTGTGGACATATCCAGAGGGAATCAAAATTCTTCAATATAAAATGACTAAACATGGTCAAAAGAGAGTAGAAAGTGATTAAAAAAAAAAAAAAAAACCTAGGTGGAGAAGATTAAAAAAATAATAATTAGAAAGTGAGAAGACGACACAATTTCGACTTCTTCTTCAGCTTCTTCTTTGGTGGTTCTCATTCCTTTCTTCGATGGGTTCTCTTGGTTGGGTCATCTCTCTGCCTTTGTTTTTTCTTCCTTTATTTTTCTTTTTTTCTTCTTTTCTTCGATGGGTTCTCTTCATGGGTCTGCCTTTGTTTTTTTTTTTTCCTTATTTTTCTTCTCTTCTTCTTTTCATCTCCTGTTTCTTCACTGGGCTATCTCTATTTTTTTTCTCTGTTATGCTTGTAAGGCTTGTTTTATAATTTTTGAAATTCTATATATGTTTTTTTTAAAAAGTTTGCCTATTTTATAATTTTGTTTTTTTTCAACTACTTGCGCCTCGCTTTGGTGAGGTGCGCATCGCCTCACACTTAGGTTATAGGAGATCTTATCGTCTCGATGTACCTAGAGTCTTTTAAAACACTGATCAGACCCTACCTATCTGTCAAAATTGCCCAAAACCTTATGGGTAGGTTCGAATTAGGAGGGTTGTACGGGTCGGGCAACCTGCTACCCAGCTCTAATCCTTGCCACCTACAACCTCATCCTGCCCTCTTAGCCCCTCTCTGCAATATCTCTAGTCTTTTTCTGCCCCATCTTTTCCCAAGATCTCTTTTTCTAATTGTCATCGAAATCTTCTTCTTATCTTTCATCTTTTTCAAATCTAAAAACCCTAGATCTCTCTTGTGCATAGAGGTGATCGTAGAGATTAGACTGAGCTGGAAGATGGCTAGAAGAGAGTCATCGTTGGGTTGTGACATAGGAGAAGGCTTTGGAGGTGTTAGGCTACTAGGGTAGTCTTTATGATGGGAAAAGCAAGGGTGGCGATGGTCGAAGGTGGTGGTTATGGAGTTAGGATTTAAAAATTTAGGAGAAGTAAGAAGAAAAGTTTTAAATAAGGATATTTCGGAATTATGGAGGTGTAATGAGATAAAAGTGTAAATAGGTAGAAGATCCTATACATAAATCATACAGGTCATTTTATATGAAAGTTGTTTTTAATTTTGTATATATGTTTTTAGGACACTATCTTTTTTTTTTTTATTATTTTGAATAGGATGATTTTTATATATACATTTTTTGATGAGAAATAATATTTCTTGATTTATTTTATGTAATAAATAACATTTATATAATAAAATAGGATAATTTTTGAATTTGTCTTACACACATTTGTCCTCCTAGGACATTTGGATGGCTCAGATCTATTCAAACTACAAAACAAAGGCTGTGATGTATCTTACTTTCTCGCTTCTCTCTCTTACATTTTTCTTTTCTCACCTACCCTCCCATGATCCCATGAATAATTTCATGAATGATCTCATGATCCCACCTTCCTCATTTTCTTTTTATTTTTTTATTTTCTCTCCTTTTTTTATTTTCCTTCCTATTTATTTTATTTATTTCCTTCTTTTTGTTCACTTATTTTTATTTATACCGTGCCTTTAGGCACGAATATACATTAGTCCCACTACAAGAAAGAACAGCTTCGGCGACTAATTTTGCTGACTAAACTAAATTTAGTCGCCAAAGGTATACCGATTAGCTACTAAAAGTTTGTTTGTCGCCAATGGTAGACACATTAGCTACCAAACAGTATTTGGTCGCCCAAGGTACATGCATTAGCTACAAAACCTTTTTGGTCGGTAAAAGTCCACTATTTTGCTACTAAAAACATATGTTGTCTGAATTGAGTGTTCTTTTGGTGACTAATTAGGTGTTAGTCGTTAAAAAGTGACATTTTGGGCGACTAAATATGATGTTGGTCACTAATTGCACAGTCTTTATAAATTGTAAATTTGTTTTATTGGTATTTATTTATTTTTTGGCTACTAATATTGTGTTAGTCGTGCAAAACAAGGGTTTGGGCGACTATTTCAATTTTGGTCGCTAAATGTGAAAGCTTTACTGACTGTAATTCAGTAGCCAAAATGTGGCACAAAATTGTGGAGGGAATATTAAATTTTTCATAAATATATTAGCGACTAAAATAAGAATTGGTCGAGAATAAATATTTTTTTGTTTTATTTTTATTGGAATAGAAGTCCATTTCCCTCCCTCTTGCACTCCCGCCTCTGTCACTACTTTGTCTCCATCGTCATCACCGCAAGGCTTGTGGATCATCACTTTGTCTCCCTCCCAGGTATGTCCTCTATTTCGCCTCTCTCTCTATATCTCCCTCTCGATTTTTGTCTTCTTCTCTGTATGGCCTCTCGATTTCTCTCTTTTTCTCTCTCGCTGTTTACACACACACATATACATATACATTTGGCGATATATATACATACATATATATACACACACAAATCCTATATACACAACCTTGATCCCATATATAATCGATTATACACATAATACAGCCACGCCTCTGTCACTGCATCTCACTCACTCCTCTGTTCTCTTCTCCATACCTTTGTCTCCATCGCCATCACCGCAAGGGTTGCTAGATCATCGGGAAGTCTTCCTCCCTGGTATGTCCTCTATTTCACATCTGTCTCTTCCTCTCTCTGTATCTCCCTCTCGATTTATTTGCCTTCTTCTCACTGTCTCCCTCTCTCTTTCTCTGTCCCTGTTTACACACACATACATACATATATATATACACACACACATAGAAATCATATAGGAAATGCTGAAAATTAGGGCATTGTTATTGAAATTTAAAATTAGGGCAATGCTTGGGCTGAGATGTTATTGAATTTAGAACTGAACTAATAGTAATTTCTTGCTTGTCTGGACTATGCTCAGAAATCCAAAGAGCCCTCTAGTTCGGATTGAGAATGATGTATAATGGATTTTTATTGTACGACTTGCCATATCTATTTGAGTGTCAATCCTTAGAATTTGAGGCTGCCAACAACTATAATGCTCTGCCATTTAAAGCCTCAAGTTTCATAATTTGTTAAATTCATTGAATTTTTCTACTTTTATTATGCATGCATTCATAATGTCAGTTTCATTTTTTCATTTATTGAAATTCCATTTTATAACACATTACTAATGTTAGCAAACAGTTCACTGACATATAATTCCTCTTTCTCGGCAAACATGTATGTGGATATACCTAGTTGTTCGATCCATAATCTAAACCCTTTCTTATAGCAATCTAAAACATAAAAAAAATTCTCTAGATTGAAGTGCTATATGACTTATATTACAGAAGCATGATAGCCATGGCAGTTTCCTCATGCGATGGGCTTGGTTGGAAGTAAGGTCCAACGAAAAAGTTTAAGATTATTGCGGGCTAATAATGATATTTGACACTGGTTCAAGTTGCTCTTTTTCTCTTTCTCTTTCTCTCCCTCTCCCAACTGCTAGTTATACAACTTTTTCACGATGTTGGTGCCTTTTCTATTGGAACTTAGAGGAGATCAGGATACATCGAATTTCATGTTCAGATTCATGTTGGCAATATGTCTGAGGATAATTTTTTTGACTTTGGTGGATGAATATAGGCAATAGCCCCTTCCCTTGCCTGCATATGCATAGGTATTTCATGGGTTTGTAATCCATACTTGTTTTGCTATTTCTCTTACGTTTATGTGAATTTTGAGTCCATTTCTTGATGGGTTTTGCATTTTCTGCCATTTTAATGAGAATTTGAGTTTAAATTCCGTTAATTTTCTGTGGAGCTGTTAATTTGTTTTTCATATATTAATGGAAGTATGGTAACTGATGGGTTTGCTTATAACTGATGTGGATGTGGATGTGGATGTGGATGTGGTGGAGGAGATTGAGTATATCTATATTGCATTTGTAGCTTCTGTATTTGGATGTTGTTTCTGATTCAATTTTAGCTAAATGGGTGAAATCTTGTGTTGATTATGATGTGGCTCAATCTTATAGTCCATTGGCCTTTGTTGATCATAAAACATTATCAAAAATTGTAGTATAATGTGAGTATATTTATTAAATTAGCTAACGAAATGCTATTTCATTTTTGGTAGGAAACATTTTATTGTTCAAACCAGTTTGGCAGTTCTAGTTCTAGCAGCAACAATTCCATCAGTAACTGCATCGCACTCTTCACAACTGCAGGTAACTTTTCCCTGTCTCTCTCTCTCTCTCTGGAAATTGTTTGCAATCTCTCATTTACTCAGATTTTATTCTTTGAGTAGCAACGAAAGGACATCAATGAACTTTTTGCAACATAACTATGACTAGACTGTATTCAGCATAAGTCGGATATGAACCTTTGTTGATTTGATCATCTCCATCATAGAACAAGTAGCAATAAGTTGACAGTATATTAAGTTCTCAGTAGATGGTAATTATTTTTGAGAGTATTACTTCTTAGTTTGATTCTGAATGTTGAATTAAATATAAACTATAAGGACCATAAGGTATTGAAAAGAAGAATAATAACATTCAATTTTATACGTATTTGGACAAAACATTTGCTACTTTAAGTTTTGGATTACTTTCTTTTTTTGTTTCACTTGGTTGAGAAAAGACCATACTTTGAACATTTTGCTTGTTTGAAATTTGAAACCATGTCTATGTTGTTACCTTCTGTTTAACAAATTGAATTGAGCTTCCGTGTGACATTTTATTTAACATACTTATTGACAAGAAACACGTCTGTTTATCTGGTCAGCTTTAAATAAGCATGACACGAACATATCGAGCATGTGATGGTGTTATATATGCTGATACACACACTTATCTTTTATTATGTATTAAAGGATGTATATGTATATATGTAAAGCACGGACTGAATTATATTTGTTTCTTTATTCATTCAATAGTTTTGCTGGAATACTTATCTATGTAATGATTGTGAATGCTCAAATTAAGTTAGATGTTTATATGCTCTTTATGTATTCTAATTATATGACAAGATCATCAAAGCTCGGACATTGGCTATATAGACAATTTTGGAGTTAGAGGCTTATATGTCTATTGTATTCTAATGATATGACAAAATCATCAGACTCCCGACATTGGCAATAGACAATTTTTTATTTCTTTTTTCTTTTTTTTGAGTGTTAGCCATGGATGGATATATATATATTGGTACTTATGAGAACTTCATACATATGTTAACTTAGGTGTTAAGGAAAGACAGGCCCCTCATGGTACAAATCGTTTCATTTGGTCCCACCCTAAAAGAGATTTATGTGACAAGCCAAATAGTGAATGAAAAAACAAGGTAATCTATCTCAACTTGAAACGCGTGTTCTCATTTGTTCATTGGTTAATCTTTGCTTGAGTTGTAGGTGACAAAAAATAGACAAGAGTTGGATGATGATAACTAATAGGCTGACAAGTAAAGAGTATCAACAAGGGATGAAGGCATTCCTTGATTTTTCTATGGCAAATTTAAGCGTAGAGGATGAAATTAGGTGTCCGCGTGTCGATTGCATTAATGGCACAAAATATAGCAGACAAGTTGTGTGGATGCACTTGATCCGAAGAGGAATGGCATCTTCGTATATAAGTTGGGTGCACCACGGAGAACATGTTCCCGTGTCTCATCCTAGTGTATCAAATGACCAATGTGGAGGTAGTGGCGAATGTATGACAGATATCGATGATCCGCTCATGGGTGAATTGCCTATTATGTTGGAAGAAATTTATGTGAGTGGTCTTATGGATGATCATACCGACGAGGAACCTAATGGTTTGGAGAGGGAGGATTTGCATAAGTTCATTCGGTTATTCGAAGATGCACAACGCAAAGTTTACCCGACATATGAAAAGTTCTCTGTGTTATCATTCGTCATTAAGATGCTTCATGTGAAAGTGTACAACAAATGGAGCAACAAGTCATTCGATATGGTTATGCAGGTATTCAAGGACATTCTACCAGAATGTGATCAAACTGTTCCATGGACATTTTATGATGCTAAGAAGTTCTTACGTGACTTGGGTTTGAGATATGAAACAATTCATTCGTGCAAGAATGATTGTGCACTATTTTGGAAGGAGAGTGCAAATTTGGAGAAATGCCCTACATGTGATGCGCATAGATACAAGTTGAATGATGATGGTGATAAAAAGATTCCACATAGGGTATTGCGGTACTTTCCTTTGATACCGAGGTTGAAAAGATTGTATATGTCCAAAAAAAACAGTTGCAGATATGAGATGACATAATGAGAAGCGTGTGGATGATGACATATTAAGGCATCCAGCCGATGGTGAAGCATGGAAGGACTTTGATAAGCAACATTCAACGTTTTCTGATGACTCTCGAAATGTAAGGCTAGGGCTGGCAACAGATGGTTTCAATCCATTTGGAAATATGAGCACATCATATAGCATGTGGCTCGTAATCATAATGCCTTACAATCTCCCACCGTGGAAGTATATGAAAGAACCATTTTGCATGATATCATTGCTTATTCCCGGACGTTCAACACCTGGAAGAGACATTGATGTTTACTTGCAACCATTAATAGAAGAATTGAAGAATTTGTGGGAGCATGGTGTGCAATCATTTGATGCATCGAATGGGAAATTTTTTTGAATGCATGCGGCGGTAATTTGGACCATAAATGACTTCCCTGCGTATGGTAACATGTTAGGGTGGAGTACAAAGGGTTACTTGGTTTGCCCTAATTGTAACAATAATGCATCGTCCTAGGGTTTACGAAGTAAAATAGGGTATATGGGTGCTCGTCGCTACTTGCCTGAGAACCACACTTGGCGAACAAGTAAACTCTTTAACGGGTCAAACGGAGCATAGGTCCAAACCTTTGGACTTATCGGGAGAACAAATACTAGAGCAAATTGATTTTGGGACTTACAAGCCATATGGAAAGCACCCACAAAATCGAAAACGACATAGGAATGAAAATCAAAATTTGAATTGGAGCAAGAGAAGCATTATGTTTGACTTGCCCTATTGGAAAACGTTGAAGTTTCGACACAACCTTGATGTCATGCATATTGAAAAAAATATATGTGACAATGTCGTTGGGACACTTTTGAGCATAGATGGAAAGAACAAGAACACGGACAAAGCACGCTTAGATTTGGAGAACATAAGAATACGTAAAGAGTTAAACTTGAAGAGGCGTTCTAATGGATCCTTTGAGAAGCCTTTCGCATTGTACACATTGTCTGTGAAAGAGAGAGAAGGCTTTTGTGATTTCTTGAAAACAATTAAGTACCTTGATGGCTATACAGCAAATATCTCCAATTGCGTGATCGCTCAAGTTGGAAAATTATCTGGCCTCAAAAGTCATGACAGTTATGTCCTTATACAATGACTTCTTCCAATTGCGATGCGTGGCTACCTTAATAAGGAAATTGGAACGACACTTTTTGAGTTGGGAAATTTCTTCAAATAGTTGTGTTCAAAGACATTGAGGCTTTTAGATTTGGAGAAATTGGATGAACAAATCGTACTCATACTTTGTAAGCTTGAGATGATTTTCCTGCCAGCTTTTTTTGATGTCATGGTCCACTTGGCAATTCACTTTCCTCGAGAGGCTATGCTTGGAGGCCTAGTGCAATATCGATGGATGTACCTGATTGAGAGGTATTAACTCAGCACTCGTCTTAGTGTCAAATTTTAATTAACGCTTTGTTACTGATATAAAGATTGCAGTATAACATTGTCATCGGCTTGATCGTTAGGTTGCTTGGTCGTCTAGAAGGGTTTGTGGCCAACAAAGCTTATCCTGAAGGTTCTATTGCCGAGGCTTACATTTTCAAAGAATGTACAACATTTTGTTCAATGTATTTGGATGGAGTTGAAACATTGTTTAACTGCCCAGAAAGGAATTATGACATGGGTGACCAAGGCCCAGGGTTGGCGGTATTCACTCAAAATGTCCGTCCTTTTGGTCTAATGACAAGGGCGTCTGATGTGTCCGTAGCTGAACTCGAGATGGCTCATTGGTTTGTCCTACATAATAGCACTGAAGTGGACAAACACGTAGAGTATGAATCCTTCAAACGTATTTAGAATCTGTTTGTTGTAAATTGATTAGTCTTTATCTTAGTAAATATTTTTGAATTGCATTTCTTGTAACTAGGGAGCACAAGAACTTATTACAATAAAGAGCCTGTGTATTCGACATCGAAAACAAACAACGAAAAAAATTTCCAAAATGGTTCAAAGATCATGTAAGCTAGTATTCTCATACCCTACAATCAATCGTACATTACGTTAATATTGTACATGCTTGTAACATGACACATGTTCTTCATGTAGATGAATGAATTGCGGAGCCAAGTTTCCCCTGAAGCAACTGATAAGATGTGGTTATTAGCCAATGGTCCTAGTGGCTTAGTGAACACATATTCAGGATGTATTTGTAATGGTGTCCGTTTTCATATTATCGACCGTGACAGCCGTCGTAAAAGTCAAAATAGTGGATTAGTCATGGAAGGGGAGCATGAAGGCTAATTGATACACTTCTATGGACATTTGTGCAGAGTGTGGGAACTGAACTATTTGTTCAGACGTCGGATTGTATTGTTCCAATGTGAATGGTTTAACACCGGTAGTAGTAGAACTATGCGTGTAGAACCACATTTGACAACAATTGATGTAAGAAGTCGATGGCACATAGATGACTCATTTGTATTACCAAGTCAAGTTGAACAAGTATTCTATGTTAATGACACCAAATTAGGTATTGATTGGAGAGTCGTAGAAAAGTTTCAACATCGAGAAATTTGGGATGTGCTAGAGATGGATGATGTACAACCTGATGATGTGTTATAACAAGAAGAAACCACTAAGGTCGTACCAGCTATGGCTATTGATGATGATGCGGTTTTGCGTCGACATGATATTGAATATGAAATTATTCCAATGGAAGTTTTGCAATCTGTCAGGGGTGTAGAATCCAAGGGTGTTAGAGATGATACCTTCATTTGTGATGATGAAGATGGATTAATGAGGGAGGGTGATGATCCAGACGAAGAATATGACCTACAAAGTGATTTTGATACAGATGTTGATGTAGAATCTTGATGTATATCATGCTTTAGTTCATTCCATAATTAGAGCAATGTGAATGTTCAATTGGTGCACAAATGCAAATCAAACTCATTGTGAAATGGGGGCTCTCTCTTTGTAAATGTCAATATGTCGTAGATATAAAACACTAGCTATATTCGGTGTGTGGGGAGAATTAAATTTTTTAAAAACTAAGAGGATGATAAAACATGTGAAATAAGACCAAATTTGCACTATTGAAAAAAAAGACTAAAAAAAAAAGACTGTGTGTAAACCAAAACCCTTTAAACATATTAAAGTATATTAAAAACTGAGAGGATGATAAAGCATATTAAATCTTGTTCTCCATTTTTGCTTTACATTTTTCTTAAGGTTTATTAAAAAAGACTGTGTGTAAACCAAAACCCTTAAAACAATTGAAAGGGAAAAAAAAAAATGTCATGTCTTCTGTGTTTGTCATGGAGAGATGCTTGTCTATAGCATTTTCTATTCTATGAGGCTTTTTCAGGAGTGATTTACATAGAAATGAATGTCAGCCGAAGTTGTTGGAATAAGGTCATTTCAAATAAATGAGGGAGGTTTAAAAATATCATATCTGATACAAACAACAGTAGTTACGATTAAAAATATCATATCTGAGGGAGGTTTAAAAAATCTTTACTAATTCCCGAGCTTCAAATTATTGAATTTTCCTATAAAATAGTATTTTGTTTTGTAGTTAAGTGCTCTTTAATTTTTTTTGATCTTTTTTTTTTTTTTTTAAAGGTTATTTTGTTCTTGTTTTGTTTTCTCTTATATTTAAAAAAATCGTGAGGTCGGTCGTATGGATGCAAGTTATTGCACTCCTCAAATATCTTTAATTTTATGCTTTTAATGAAATTTTTACTTTACTGATAAAAAAAAAACATTGAATTTCACTATTCTCTTTCCCTTGATAAGAGAAGAATTCTCATTGCAGAATCTAGAAGACTTGAAGCCTTTAATTTTGTAAATATTTCTTGATTTCCTCATTTGAAAATCTTGTTTTAGGAAAACTTTTAAGTGTGCATTGTATATAATATGCATGCACTTTTATTATGTAATTTTGTAGTTCGAGTTATATATTTTTGTGAGATGAATTATGTATTCATGAAAACTTATGTGATTTTGTGAATTGTAAAACTTTTATGAATAACTTACGCAAATTGTTGTCCAACTTACATATTATTATGAGATCAACTATATAAATTCATGAAAACTTACGTGATTTTGTAAATTGTGCATATGGTGTAAGGTTGCACACCCAAACACTTATCCTTACGTTATGGGACACTGAACAATGTGTATGTCTCTCAATTTTTTTGTGTGATTGATAAGCCAATGGAATTTTTGAAAATTTTTAATCATCACTTTTCTATGTTACTCTTTATGTTTAAACACAATCACAATTCTCGAAAAACTTATTTAAATTAGAGAATGTTATTTTTCTAAATTTATCATTTATTCATTCACTGTCTAAACTTTGTGCATTGGCATAAAATGGGACCGAGCGAGTAGGAATTTTCAGATTTTGAGGGAAGAATTAAAACAATGCAACCATTTCAACAATTCAGGTGTTGCAAAAATTAAAAGGAGTATTCCGCTGCTGCTTTCAGTTAACTTATCCCTCACCTTGAGCAAAAATATCTCCCGGTTATCTATACAATTTCTACATGAAATTTACTTGGAAAATAATTTCTTGTGGTGGTTGTGATATGCCGATAATTTCTGCAGTATCAGTATCTGATTAAAGGATTTATTTGATACAATTAAAAATTTATATTGAATTATTCGAGCTAAAATATTTAAGTAAGCAACTTAAAAAATTGAAATTGTAAAAACATATTTATCGTTCAAATAAAATTATAATTACTTTTTATTTTTGTGTTTAGTGTTTGATGGTAAATTATAGGGGTACTTACCAATTAGTCCTGTTAACTAGACTTATTTACCTGCAGGTCCTAACTAATAAATTTAACACTATAAAAATAAGAGAGTGATAAATTTATCACTAAAATTTTTTTCATAAAACAAAGAGACTGATAAATTTATCACTATAAAATTATTCATAAAAAAAAAAACTGATAAATTTATCTTTATCACTTAATAAATTATATCAAATAGGACTTAATGGGTAATAAGTCTCCAAAGTAGGACCTATTGGGTAATAAGTCTCCAAAGTAGGACCTATTGGTAGTTTACCCTAAATTTTATATCTCTGTAACTTAGATTAGGACATTTTAAACCAAATTTGTAAATTATACTTGGTAACCAAATATGTAATCAAATGTTTTGGCGACGAAAAATTTAGTAGCAAAACATAACCAAAAAACTTTTTGCGACCAAATAGTTAGTAGCTAAAACCATGGAGAATGAGGGAAAGAAACTATTGGCCACTAAATTTTTTAGTCACGGAAACAAAATGGTATCATTTGGCGACTAAAACGTTTGGTGGCAAAAAGTAAGTGAAACTTAAGAAGTTTTTGGCTACGATCAATTTTAGTTGGCAAAAGTCTCAACAACAAAATTACATGGTCGCGAAAAATATGTATTCTATTGGTGACCAAAATAGTTAGTCCGTAATAGTTGGTCAAAATTTTACAATAGAACTTATAGTGACTAACATTTTAGTCGCCGAAATGTCACGTGTGCTGACTGATTATAATTCGTAGCCAAATGTTCACTTTCGGTGACGAATTCTTTAGTAGCAAAAAGTAACACCTTCCTCAACCACACAACTTTAGTAGCCAAAAGTCACATTCGGCGACTAACGGTTTTAGTGGCGAAAAGATAACATTTGCTGACTAAAACAAATTTAGTAGGCAAATGTTTCACTTTCAGCGACCAAATAAAGTTTAGTCGCCAATACTATCGCTGACAGGGTATAGACAACGAAATTGGCGACAGAATTTTTTAGTCGCTAAATCATTTCAGCGACCAAATATTTGACTTTTGGCGACCAATATTTTAGTAGCCAAAAGTGACATTTCTTGTAGTGTACACATACATAATAGGATTATCGTGTGAAGCGAAAAGTCACGGGTAATTCTATTTCCATACTCCGAAATATTTCACTCCACATCCTCTCTCAATACATACACCAATTAATTTTGAATGTTGTAATTTTACTCAATGCACAACTTTTTTTGCCGAAAATATCATTCTCTTTAACATTGAAACCCTAAACCAACCCCCATTCTGTAATTGGTGAAGAGCAATTCTTCAAGCATTCTGGCAATGGCCCGGTGAAAAAAATCTTCCGATTACAAAAATGAAACATATGTATAAATTGGGACACACGAGCAAACAAATAATATATCACCACAAAGATATTAACAAACCAATCCAAAAATTCACTCACTATGACAAAAATTGAATTGAAAGAATATTTACCACTAGATCATTTGTTTTTAGATGTTTTTTCATTGAGAATAGAATTCATGTAGTAGTAGTGAAAATGTGCATGTATGAGATAGCCACACAGGAAGAAAGAAAGGAAAAAAAAAAAAAAAGAAAAAAAAAGAAGAAGAAGTGAAACAGTAAAAATAGCATATTGTGAATGGCCTTTTCAACGGTGAAAACAAAACTGTAATAAAAAGCTCATAAAAACAATAGTAAAAAGTTCTTGAAAATAAATATCTAAACAATGTATTAGGAAAATTCCCACTCAATTGGGTAGTATTGAGATCAAGAGATTGCAATAAACTCAGATTTTCAAAACTGTAATAGCGGTGACAATAGCGGTGGGCGGTAGCTAAAGTTAGGGTTAAGAAATTAGGATTTTGATGGAGAAGATAATGATACTTTAATAATTTTATTTTAGGACAAAACTGTAATAAAAAAATAAATCATTAAATATATACACAGAGATAAGTAAATGTGTGGAAATAGAATTTCTCAAAAGTCACATAAAATGTAAAAATGTACAAAGTTTCAATAAAATATTCTAATAGAAATTACAATGCACGCAACAGTGTTTTCATGAAATCATAAATCAATGAAAACAGCTTTCTTCTATCTGTTTCCTAACAGCTCTTCACCAGGGTTTTAGAGGAACCACCCCAGTTATCACCACCAACTCTGTTTTCTCTGTCCTCTTTCGCCCACTGCTCCGCCAGTATCCGCTCGAGCTCCCTCGGTGGGCACGGAACCGTCAGAGCGCCCTCCCGATCAAAACCGTACTCTTCGGCTGCTAGCTCCAACAGCCTCATGAATGAAGGGTTCGTCAGATAATTCAGTGGAACGATGAATCTCTTGAGCTCATCGTCGTCCACTGCAATCACTGCAAAGTGCCCTTCTTTCACGTCCTCGGGTACATCGCAGGCCGGTTTCTTGACCATTAAAAGACTCTTTTGAAGCTTCTCTACCACAATTTTAAGCTTCACAATGCCATTCTTCTTCTTGTTGCCAATCATTCTAAGCTTGGCCATGGCTTTGTTTTTTTGTTTTTATTTTTTGTTTTGATTAACTCAAAGAGTGTGCTTTTCTTAGCATGCTAGCCATGCTTATTTATAATGTATAAGAGAGCTAGATATAAGGTGGAAAAAGGGCGGAGGGAATGGATTTTTTTTTTTTCCCAATAATTGGGTGTCCGGTTCAGTACAATTCCACTAATTTTAGAGAATTAATCCCACCACTCACTTTTCGTCTCCCATTTAAATTAAGGATGGTTATAAATAATAAAAAGTATTAAAATATCTATCAATTAATATACAATATTATATATCGATGAATAGCGGTATTAGAAAAATAAAAAAATAAAAACTAAAATTATCACTTATCTCGTTTCTGGGTAAATTTTTTAAAAAAATTTGTTAAAGTTATTTTTGTTTCATAGGGTATAATTGATAATAATTTATAAAAAAAACCTAAAATTTAAGCAACCTTTTTGAGAGGGAGAGAGAGAGGGAGACGGGACAAATGGTTGAACACAAGTATGTGGAAAAATGGGAGACAAGTGCATGTGAATGAAACTTCGTGTAACCCATGAAAAGTCTTGTCTGTCTTTCCAGTTGTGAACACAGTTCTAGCTTGTAAATATTCTTTTCTCCAACCTATTATACCTGCTAATGCACAAAAATTAAATATTTGGGAAAAAATATTTTAAAATATATATATAAAAAAAGGTTTGCATAGTTTCATGAAATATATAGGTAAATTACATGTATAGCCCTTGTAATTTACTTCTTGTATCCATTTGACCCTTATAATTCTAATTACGTCAATTTCGTGGTTGAATTTTTCATTTCTTTCTTAATGCAAATGGGTAGAGACTTTCTAAATATAAAAAAATGGGACAAATTATATGAGTCTTAACTATTTTTTTTTTTTTATATTAAAAATGAAAACAATTACAAACATAATTTTCGAACAAGGATGCCAAAAAAAAACGTATTACTGTACCATTAATATTTTTGTAATTGTGAATCACAATAATGGCTACTTACTTTTGATTGAAAAGACTAGAAAATATTATATTATATAATTCTATATAAAATTTTGGGTGAATCATACTTTTAACCTTTATAGTTTGATACATTTTATTTTGATTTTTATTGTTTTAAATTGTACAATTTTTAGTCATATCACACTAGTCGAATCTCAATTTGATTTTTCTATTCAAATTAGAGGTTGAAATTAATTATTTGGAGACATTTGTCTATTTTTTAAGATGCACACAAACACACAATAATAATAATAATAATAATAATAATAATAATAATAATAATTTGAATAGAAGGACTAAATTGAATCTACACTTTAAAAAATAAGGTCAAAATTGTTTCAATTGAAACAATGGAAGCCAAAATAAAATTTGGTTTAAATTATAAAGATGAAAAGTATAATTTACTCTAAAATTTTTGTACATATTTTGATTATATAAACATTATCTTTGAAGAAAAAAAAAATAGAAGTCTTCCAAAATTAACGACCTTCCAAAATTATGACCTAAATCCTTTAGTTATTGTCTTTATTTATTCAGATAATTGTCTTTAGTTAAGAGACGATAATCATGATTATAAAGCATATCATATCCATATGCATATTAGGATGTTTGAGAAGAGGGTTGAGTTAAAATAAAATATCACATTTAATTCATAATTATTTTATTTTTTCTCCCACAATCATCAAATCAAGTACAAAAAAAAAAAAAAAAATCAATTAACTTTTCAAACATAACTATTTTAGTTAGGCTAAAATAATCAAAAAGTCAATAGCTAACTTCCCAAACAAGACCAATGTGATAAATAGTGAAAGTGTTTTATTAAAAATTATTTAAAAATATATAAACTATTATTAATTTTGATATAGTTATTTACAACATGAGTTTGGCTTTGTGATTTGTAGGTTCATTTTGGGATCGATTTTAGTGATAAGAACAACTCACTTTTGAGGATTCGTTGAGTTAAATATTCATATAAAAAATTAAGATAAACAGATATTGGTAGCTATCTATTTGAATCAAATTTATATTATAAAAAATAAATATCTATTATTGAAATTATATTTGTTGTCTATTTTTTTTAACACAAATATAATGAAACATATAGGTGTCGTTTGGTAACACTTATATTTTTAGTTTTCTGTTTATATTTATAAAAATTTAAAAAATTCAAATAAAAACTTATTTGGTAAATTTTTGATTTATAAATCAGTGATCTCAGTTTATAAATTTGGCCAAAAAATATAAACTCAAAAAAGATGTTTCTATTTTGAGTTTTGAGTTTTTTTCTTTTTTTACCACCCAACACTAGCTACCACCCGCCACTATTTTTCACCACCGTCTTCCGCATTCACCACTCACCCCCCACCACCACCTGCCACCACCACTCACCACCCACTTGCCACCACCACCCACTCGCTACTACCCACCCACTCGCCACCACCACCACCACCCACCACCCATCTGCCATCCACCACCCACCACTACCCATCACCCGCCACCACCACCACGCCCACTCACCGCCACCACCCACCACCACTACCACCACCACCCACCTGCCATCCACTAGCTACTACCATCCATCGCCTGCCACCACCACCACCACCACCACCACCACCCACTGCCACCACCCACCACCACCCGCCACCACCACACCCACCCACCGTCCCACCAACCATCACCACCACCACCACCACCACCCACCACCACCACGATCACCCACCCACCCACCCACCACCACCCACCGTCACCACTTTCCACCACCGTCTTTCGCCGCCACTTGCCACCACTTGCCATTTCTCACTTTTTTTTATATTTTTAAAATTTTAAAAATATTTTGTCAATTATCAAACGCGTTTGTAGTTTATGTTTTTCTAAAAATAAACAAAAAATAAACAAAAATCAGTTTATAAAATTTTTATAAATATAAACTGAAAACGTAAACGTTACCAAATAGACCCTATAGCTACTGATATCTGTTAATCATATTATTTAATTTTGATAATGTCTAAAATATTATTTGTATTATTTACTTTTGATGATGTCTAAAATATTATTTGTAACAATTTGGATTTTTTTAATGTATATATTTATTTGACACAAAATATTATCTTTTTAAAATATATATATTTGTTAAATATTAATTAAATAAAAATATTTTTGAAAACTTTACTATTCACTTTTTGAAACTTGAGGCTAATCACTATTCACTTTTTGACCAAATTAAAAATTGATTAATTATATTATTTTGACAAAAATGATGGATTAGTTGTATTATTTTGACAAATTTGATATTGATAGGTTGTCTTGTTTTGATAAAATTAATATGGAGTGGTAGAATATATTTAGTTTAAAATCTCTACAACATATACAATATTTTAAAGAGAGCATATATTTTCAAATCCATCATAAATATTATTTAAAGAGATTTTTCTGTGTATGCAAATATTTGATTAGAACATTATATATATATATATATAACTTTATATATATAATGCATATAATACAAATAGTATACATCACGGAGCAATTATATTTTTTTACACAACATTGATTGTATCATATATATTAGTGTGTGGAAATATTGAATATTAGCATATGAACACATTAATTATTAGCATGTGGAAAGTCATATAAGATATAATTCAAATTAATTTTTTTTTTCTTTTTTGTACACTTTTGACTAATACCTAAAGATGTTTAAATTTGCAAGAGTACAAATTTTCTTACACGTGATTATCTTCCAAACTAATGTCATCCATGATGTCAACAAGGAGCGTGCTTATGTAAGCCATGACGTCAGCAAGGAGCGTCTAACAGGTATATTTTTGTGTATAAATAGAAGTGTTGTGTGTGGAGAAAAATCAAGAACTTGAAGAGAAAATTTTCTGTGAGCTCCAAAATTCTGAGTATATTGTATTCTACTCTTTCACTTTCAGATCTAAGTCTAGCATTTGTTCTTACACTTTCATATCTATTTTTTGTGAGAGAATTATTGTAAAAGAGGGTTTAAGTACCACTTATTCTTATTCCTTATTTTTGTGAGAGATTTTGTAAGGGTAGACATTTATTGTTGAGTGAGGCTCAATAGATAATAGTAAGTCCTGTGCCAAATCCACAAGCTTCATGGTGTATTTATTCAATTAATAGTAAAAAAATTCTCAAGGAGGTTCCTTGGGGAGTGGATGTAGGCCTGGCGTGCCGAACCACTATAAATCGCAGTGTTTGATTTTCTCTCCCTATCTCTCTTACTTTTATATTGATAATTATTATTTTAATTTTTTTTATTTATTACAATTCTGAATATTGTGTTAATTTTAATATTGTGAAATTTTTAATAACCTAATTCACCCCTCCTCTTGGGTTGCATATGTGGGATAACAATTGGTATCAGAGCCTAAACTCTAGTTGTGTAACTTAACCATCTTAGAGTAGATCATGGCAACCCCTAGTTATTCTTTACCCGAGGGACAAGCATCCAATAGGCAACCACTATTTAGCGGCACAAATTTTAGTTATTGGAAAATTAGGATGACCATACATGTTCAATCTAATGATTATGAATGTTGGAAAATTATTTGCAATGGTCCAAAAATTCCTACCAAAATCGTAGATGGACTTAGAGTACCAAAACTTGAAGATGAGTGGGATGAATCAGATACTAGAATGGCCCAAATTAATGTCAAAGCCACAAACATGTTGTACTGTGCCTTAGATGCCAACGAGTTCAACAGAATTTTCACATGTAAAACCGCAAAAGAAATTTGGGACAAGCTTATAGTGACTCATGAGGGAACCGAACAAGTTAAAGAATCTAGAGTCAGTTTGCTAGTCCATAATTATAAACTCTTTAAAATGAAACCTTATGAGACTATTCCTCAAATGTTTACTCGCTTTACTGATATTATTAATGGTTTAACTTCTCTTGGAAAAATATATACTAATGCTGAAATTGTAAGAAAAGTGCTTAAGTCATTGCCAAAAAGTTCGGAGACAAAAGTCATTGCCATTACCGAAGCCAAGGATTTATCAAAGCTAAGTCTAGATGAGTTAATGAGATCTCTCTTAACTCATGGGCTCATAATGCAAGAAGAAAAGAAAGAGGAGGACAACAAGAAGAAGAAATGAATAGCCTTCAAATCCACCTTGAAACATTAAGAGGATAAGGAAGATGATTCAGATGAGGATGAGGAAATGGCATTCATCACTAGAAAGTTCCAAAGGTTTGTGAGAAAGAAACAAGGCGTACGAAATTTTTTTAGAAAAGACTTCAACAACAGGGATTTTCAAAGAGAAGAAAATCACAAAAAATCTGAAGTAACCTGCTACGAATGCAACAAACCTGGACATTACAAATCAGAATGTTCAGAACTTAAGAAAAAATTCAAGAAGGATAAGAAAAAAGCTATGATTATAGCATAGAGAGAAAAGCTATGACGTCAGCAAGGAGAGTCTAACGGGTATATTTTTGTGTATAAATAGAAGTGTTGTGTGTGGAGAAAAATTAAGAACTTGAAGAGAAAATTTTCTGTGAGCTCCAAAATTCTGAATATATTGTATTTTGCTCTTTCACTTTCAGATCTAAGTCTAACATTTGTTCTTACACTTTCATATCTACTCTTTGTGAGAGAATTATTGTAAAAGAGGGTTTAAGTACCACTTATTCTTATTCCTTATTTTTGTGAGAGATTTTGTAAGGATAGGCATTTATTGTTGAGTAAGGTTCAATAGATAAGAGTAAGTCCTGTGCCAAATCCACAAGCTCGGTGGTGTATTTATTCAATTAATAGTAAAGAAATTCTCAAAGAGGTTCCTTGGGGAGTGGACGTAGGCATGGTGTGCCGAACCATTATAAATCGCAGTGTTTGATTTTCTCTCCCTATCTCTCTTACTTTTATATTGATAATTATTATTATGTTTTTTTTATTTATTAAAATTCTGAATATTGTGTTAATTTTAATATTGTGAAATTTTTAATAACCCAATTCACCCCCCTCTTGGGTTGCATATCTGGGACAACAGTATCCAATCATTTTTGTTTTTAACATATAACGAGTTCTAAAAAATAAACGCTTCCGATCGCCAAAATCAGTCTTAAAATGAGCTCAATAAGTCCAAGTACTCTTTCAAGTTAAGATGATAACTTGATAGAAATCAAATTTTTACAATATATATGTTAATGATATTATTTAATTTTGATGATGTCTAAAATATTATTTGCAAAAATTTAGATTTTTTAATATACATATTATTTGACACAAAATATTATTTGTTTAAAATATATATTTGTTAAATATTATTTAAATAAAAATATTTTTGAAAACTCTACTATTCACTTTTTTAAAATTTAGGCTGATCACTATTCACTTTTTGACAAAATTAAAATTGATTAATTATATTATTTTGACAAAAATTGATTGATTGGTTGTATTATCTTGACAAATGTGATATTGATGAGTTATCTTCTTTTGACAAAAGTGATATATCCAAATGTAATGGTAGGTTATGTTTAGTTGAAAATCTTTACAAAAATTTAAAAAAGGTATATATGATCAGATCTGGAGGAGAGGTCCCTGCTATGGAGCTTTCACAACAGTCACTGCTGTGGCGTAAAACGGTGACGTTTCAATTTTTTTTTTTTAATTAATGGCAGGGTTTATTAATTCTTCTCACAAATAACAAACAAAACAATACGCTATTCACAAAGATCAGCATTGTCACGTAAACGTGGACGTTTTAAATGTTTTTTTTAAAATTAATGGCAGGGTTTATTAATTCTTCTCACAAATAACAAACAAAACAATACGCTACCGTTTTAATTTTTTTTTATTTAATTAATGTGAGGGTTCATTAAATCTTCATTAATTCTTTTACTGTAACAAACAAAACAATAAAGAATTAAATAACTGAATATAAATAGAAAACATAATAAAATAAAGTTGAAGGAGGTGAGTTTGTGTCAAAAAAAAATTATTTTATAAATAGAAAATATAATAAAATAAAAATAATTCATGGAACAAATCAATTTATGAAACCAAATTGTATTGTTTTAAAAAGATTAATTTTAAAATTAAAATCAAACAAACCATACATGTTTTGACTTTTTCAAAACTGACCTAAATGCATCAAAAGTGAAATTGAAAGGGAAAAAAAATTGTATTTGAACAAATCAATTTATCAAACCATAAACAAAAAAAATGTAACTTCAAAAAAAAAAAAAAACCAACTTAAGGCCAAAATATATTCAATTCACATCTAACATCTATATAAAAAAAATAAAACAAAATTCTGAGACATTTAAACTTCAAAATCTCCTGCCAAATATCCCAAAATCTGTCTCAACCATTCTAAATTATCCAAACAAAATTCTAAAACCTTCAATTTGAATTCTCAAAACAAAAACTACCAAGTGGATCCCCATGTCAATTTTGTGGAGGCGGTTGGGAATAAATAGAAAAATCAAAAGAACTCTCATTTCTAAATTCGGTCTCCATTGGATTGTGCCCCACCGGATTAAGTGATATTCCCTATAAAAAAAACAAGAAAAGAAAAGAAAAGAAAATTCATTAGAATAAATTTTATGGATTAAATTACATTACAAACATATATATATATATATATATTACTTACTTGAGAACTTTGTGGACTATGTGATGCTTGGAAAGACAAAGGTTGTGATTGTGGATACCTTGGTGAGTATGAATTAGTATCATGTGTGAGAAGATTATACCCATAAGTTATCAATTGTGGCCAATAGAGACTCCCACCATCCTACTCCATAAAACACCATGAAAAGTAAATACGCTAATACAATGTAGTCTAAAAAATAAACAAAATAACATAAAATAAGAGTTAACCTGTGGTTGACTTAAAGATGAATTTTGAACATTTGCGATATTGCTTGATTGACCAATAGTCTACATAAGTTGTTAAATTTATCAATACATTACACAATTTATAAAAAAATAATAATAATAATAAATAAATAACATAAAACAATAGCTAACTTGTTGTTGGCTTGAGGATGAATTTTGAACATTTGTAGTATCGCTTGATTGACCAATAGTCTAAAGAAATTCAAAAAGTTATCAATACTTTACACAATTTATAAAAATAAATGCATGTCATTTGAAATTTCAAAAGTACGTAGGTAATACCTTACTAAGGCGGGTAGGTTGTGAAATAACTTTTGTCTTCTTATTCATCATCTCATGCCAAGGTTTTAATCTACCCCTCCCTTTGTGTCCAACATCTTTCTTCTTTATGCCCTTAACTTGTGCAAAGTTGGGGTTGTCTACATCTAATTCATTGGTACCAAAATTTCCAACTCCCTTCATCATATTATTTACTTTTACACACAATTCCTTAATTCCTTCATCAACCAATTGATAGGCAGGTTTGTGCATAAATGCTTGAGTTGCTAGTTTCACCATTCTTGGACAAAGATCTCTATAACGTGCTAATATTAACAACTTCGGATCATCCTCATCCACTACAACATTTTTCTGTTCAACTTCACAATCTTTTGCATCCAATCTCCATCGGCCTAATATATACCTTTCAGGAATTTTCATAACATTCATTCTTTCAAGTGCTTTGATTGCATGACTACATAAAATTCCAAAGTTTTCAAATTTCTTACAAGTACAATGTATTTCTTGACAGCTTTTTTCTCCTCTTAGCCCAATAACTTCCACCCTACCCTCCACAATATACTCTTCACCATTACCATACAAGCCAATCACGTACTTAACTTCTCCTTCTAACTCATGGAATTGTTTCACTTGACAACAAAGGGACGTATCCAACTCACAATGAAATAAATCAAAGATAGGAGGGGTGTACAAACTCGCAACTTGGATTAAAATGGGAGACTTTTTCAATTTCATTCTTGGCAACTTTTGTCTAGAATCATATATTGCAGAAATTTCCTCATACCGCTTATCTACAACAATCCGATTGAAGTGAGTAAAGAATTGAACAATGTTATGATCACCTTTCAAATATCCCCTTAATGTTTAATTTAGACTTTCACTAGGTTGTGTGCTTCACATTCCTCCAGTAAATACCCACTTCATATACACATGCGCCCACCGCTCTCTTTTTCTCCAAGTCCTTTTCATCCACTCATTCTCTTGCAAGTTGTATTTATCAATCAAAGAATTCCAAGTTTCAATTAATTCATGCTCATTCTCGTAGTCATAAATGCAAGCTTTTAAATCGCTACTAAATTTTGAACCACTCTTGAACAAGTAACCTAAATGCTTCAAAGCATTTTGCATTAGATGAAAAGTGCACAACCCATGAAAAACCTCAGGCATGATTTGTGAAATTGCCTTAGCCATTGCTTGATCTTGATCTGTGAAAAAACTAACAGGCTTTTTTCCTGACATTGCATCCAAAAATGTTTCAAATAACCATTCAAATGACTCTGCAGTTTCATCATACAATAATGCTGCACCAAAAATCACTGTCATTCTAAAGTGGTTAAAGCCAGAAAATAAAGCAAGTGGACGGTACTCCTTATTTGTTCGAAAAGTTGTGTCGAATGACACCGCATCACCGAAAAGCCCATAATTTGTTATCATCTGATGATCAGCCCAAAAAATATTAGTAATCATCTCATCTACATCCAACTGAATGGCATAGTAAAAATATGGATTTTCTGTCACTTACTGCTGGAAATATCTTAACAAACTCCCTGCTTCACCATACTGCAAGTTTCGCTGTCTTTTTGCACGTAAGTAGGTTTTCTGATCCTCTCGTGTGAACCCTACAAATTCCTTCCCTCCTGCTATAGCACTAATAAGATCATGTAAAGCCTTAAGAGATATTCCACTCTCATCAGCTATGTCAATATTTATACCCTGAGCATCACATACCTTTCTCTGAGATGGCATCAAATGAGTACATTGAGGAAGATGCAAAGGGTGGTCGTGGTTGCTATCAAACTTCGACACAATCCACTTCGACAAGTCCCGCTTAAAAGATATATGCATAAATGCTTTACAATTTGTTCTTGTCTCACTTCGAGGATTTTTTATCATCGTGTACCGTTTATCTTTTTCCCTCTCTCCCTCCTTACAACAAACAAACTTTCTACTAGTCATAACACCATCTTTCTGACTTTTGTTACAATAATCTCTTCTAATACTAAACCCGACAATTCTTTCGTATTCATTATAAAACTCATATGCAGCTTCTTCTGATGGAAACTCCATACCAAGATATGGTGATTTATCCTTGGCCAACTCTCCCAATTCTTCGATGCATCTCTCAAGTCCATCATCATCCATTATACTATCCTCCATTTCAACACTAACAAACATGGCGAAAAAAATATATATATATATATATATATTAAATGAAACAAGAATCTGAGCAAAAAAGTTATTAATTAATTTTAAATACTGAGTAATTAAACAATTCAATGAAATCTAATAAATCAATTAATAATGTAAATAATTAAAAGGATCGGGGAGAGGGAAATGAAGATGTGTAATGTGTAAATTAATTTTTGATATATGTTTTGTATTTTTGTTACAAATGTTATGTCATTTTTTATTAAGTTATAACAATTTATGATTAAAAAATTAAATTCACATTTTATAATAAGGTTATAGATTTTTTTATTAAAACTTTTTTTAGACCACAAAATGCATAACATTATTACAAAAATAAATAACATTGTTATAAAAATGTGTAATATTTTCACAAAAATACATAACATTGCTATAAAAAAAAATAATTATGAATTACAAATTATCGTAACTCTTTAAAAAAATTATATAATATTTATACAAAAATACATCATATGTACAAAACAAATTACATAATAAATTTTTTTTTTTATAATATACAATTGTGTTTCTCAATCCATTCACAAAAAACAAACCAAACTATTATACTTGTTGAACCCACTAACATACTGTACAAAACAAAATACAAAACATATATACATATAATATATATATATATAGATATACATACCAGTTTGTTGAACAATAATGGTCTGTAAATTCAACAGAAGAATGGTGAAGCAAATATAGAGAACACTCTTCAATCTGTTTGAGAGAAGACAAAAATGTTAGAAAATAAAAAAATAAAAAATAAAAACTAACTTTTCAATCTATGTTTTTGCTTATGAAGACCGTCCTGTACAAAAATGTTAAAAAATAAAAAATAAAAACTAACCTTTCAATCCATGTCAACAGGGACTTTTTTGTTTACAGTGAAGACGGCGGCGGCCCTCCTTAGGTTTATTGTTTTGTTTGTTATTTGTGAGAAGAATTAATAAACCCTGGCATTAATTTAAAAAAAAAAAAATTTTGAAACGTCATCGTTTTACGGCACAGCAGTGACTGCTGTGAAAGCTCCACAGCAGGGACCCCTAGTCCATTATAAATATTACTTAAAGGGATTTTACTATATATGCAAATATTGATTAGAGTATTATATATAATACATATAATATAAATAGAATACATCACGTGGGTAATTAAACTTTTTACACTACATTGATTATATCATATTATAATAAAACAAGAAGAAAAAGATGGAGTGTTATATATATATATATTATAATAAAACAAGATGGTGCAAATCATTTACTTGTTTGAAAGTTATAAACTTTGTATTAAATTGTCTACAAAAACGGTGGCTCCATGTTGGAAAAAACAAAAAAGGAAAAAGAAAAAATTAGTCTTACTTTTTTTTTTTAATTATTAACATTTGCTGACTATTTAAAATTAAGGAGCATACTTATGTAAGCCAAGACGTCGGCAAGGTTGCTGACTATTTAAAACCAAGGAGCGTGCTTATATAAGCCATGACATCAGCAAGGAGCATCCTACTTCCAACGGATATATTTTTGTGTATAAATAGAAGTGTTGTGTGTGGAGAAAAATCAAGAACTTGAAGAGAAAAATTTCTGTGTGCTCCAAAATTCTGAGTATATTGTATTCTGCTCTTTCACTTTCAGATTTAAGTGTAGCCTTTGTTCTTACACTTTCATATCTACTTTTTGTGAGAAAATTATTGTAAAAAAGGGCTTAAGTACCACTTATTTTTATTAATTATTTTTGTGAGAGATTTTGTAAGAGTAAGGCATTTATTGTTGAGTGAGGCTCAATAGATAAGAGTAAGTCCTGCGCCAAATCCACAAGCTTGGTGGTGTATTTATTCAATTGATAGTAAAGAAATTCTCAAGGAGGTTCCTTGGGGAGTCGACGTAGGCCTGGCGTGATGAACTACTATAAATCTCAGTGTTTGATTTTCTCTCATTATCTCTCCTACTTTTATATTGATAATTATTATTCTGTTTTTTTTTTGGTTAAAATTCTGAATATTGTGTTAATTTTAATATTATAAAATTTTTAATAACCCAATTCACCCCCCTCTTGGGTTGCTTACCTGGGATAACAATTGGTATCAGAGCCTAGACTCTAGTTTGTGTGACTTAACCATCTTATAGTAGATCATGAAAACCCCTAGTTATTCCTTACCTGAGGGACGAGTATCCAATAGGCTACTAGTATTTAGTGGCACAAATTTTGGCTATTGAAAAACTAGGATGACCATACATATTCAATCTAATGATTATGAATGTTGGAAAATTATTTGCAATGGTCCAAAAATTCTTACCAAAATCGTAGATGGACTTAGGGTACCAAAACCTGAAAATGAGTGGAATGAATCAGATACTAGAATGGCCCAAATTAATGTCAAAGCCACAAACATATTGTACTGCGTCTTAGATGCCAACGAGTTCAACAGAATTTTCACATGTAAAACCGCAAAAAAATTTGGGACAAGCTTGTAGTGACTCATGAGGGAATCGAACACGTTAAAGAATCTAGAGTCAGTTTGTTAGTTCATAATTATGAACTTTTTAAAATGAAGCCTGATGAGACTATTTCTCAAATGTTTAATCACTTTACTGATATTATTAATGGTTTAACTTCTCTTGGAAAAATATATACTAATGCTGAAATTGTAAGAAAAGTGCTTAGGTCATTGCCAAAAAGTTCGGAGACAAAAGTCATTGCCATTACCGAAGCCAAGGATTTATCAAAGCTAAGTCTAGATGAGTTAATGGGATCTCTCTTAACTCATGAGTTCATAATGCAAGAAGGAAATGAAGAGGAGGACAACAACAAGAAGAAATGAATAACCTTCAAATCCACCTCGAGACATCCAGAAGATGAGAAAGATGATTGTAACATGCCCGCGAGGGACCTCACTACAGTTCGGACTCGATTTTGTTGCGGTTCCAAGTCTCGAACCAAAGAGTCCAAATCCGGCAAATCGTTTTGAAGAAAAACAGATTTTTTGAAAGAAGTGCCAAACATGGACTACTTTGCCAGATAACAGAGTCGCCACCTAAATATTTTTTAAAATGGGAAATTTAGGAAACCCTAACTCGGTGCCAAAGGCCACGTGTCCGTCATCACCAAAGTTGGCTCGGGAACTTGGGTACGATTAGGGAAGGTCACATCGTGAGCACCCCCTCTCGCCCGGTTAAAGACCGGCCTCTACTAATCATGATATCTGTTTTTGAAAATATTGTAAGTTCTTATTCCGGTTATTAGTCTAGATTACTATGTGATGCTCGCAGCAAACAAGTATAGACTGGGCCGTCTGAATTGGGACAAAACATTTCATGTTTGTTTGTTTGAAAATGGTGTGATGGTGCTACCCGCAGGTAGGCTAAAATGCGGATTTGCCACCCTCAGGTGGGCTTAGAAAACATGATGTTGCCACTATCTAGTGGGCTTAAAACAAACAGTCAATGCATTGTCCCAATTCAAATAACTCAACCTCCACCCACAGGCATTCAAGACAGTTATATCATATAAGCACATAGCCTCATGGCAAGCATGCTATCATGGCAACACTCACACGCATGCAAGAATGCTAAAGCATAAAACTTACCGAGTACTCCCAGCCAAAACAGAAAACTGATTAGAAATCATGCATGATCCTAAGTATACTGTAATGCCTAATGCAACACATGCAAAAATGCAACTAATGGCAGGCTCGGCTATTCTAAACATGGTATATGAGATGCTACAGTTAGCATGTATTCAATTTGGAATTAAAATACAAATGCAGTTTGTATGATGCGCCGAGCCTGGTGCGTGTGAAACAGATGAATGATGCAAACATGCTGTCATGCTGTATGCTAATTGAAATATGCTCTATATCTAACCATCATAAGCGGGTAAATAAAAGGGAAGAAAGAAATGGGGGTTGGAAGACATACATCACACTCACACACCCTTATTACAACATTGCCCTCACGCAGAGGGTCCGAATAAAATAATAATACAGTCCGAAAATGAAAGAATAATACAGATTAACAAATTAAACTTGGAAAGTGGTAAAAACTGGCATGCAAGCCAGGGGATGCCTTGTTTCTAATGTATGTTGTATGTTGGGCTGCCTGGCGTGGAAATCCACTGGGATGCCCTGATTAGCCTCTGTTTGCAGTATTTCTCGAAATGCGCGTCGGACTCCGAAAAGTTGTTGATCCTCGGTTTTGCTGTAACAGAGAGCAAGAAAAGGGCATAGCACTGTATTTCACAAATATATGCATGCCTCGATCCTCGTGCCACCAATCACGTATATCGATGCATGATGGCCGAGGAACTGGATTGCACAACTTAATATAGGGATGAATACATATGAATGCTACAACAAAACCCAACTCCATCATGGGTAATCCGGAGGGTTGGTGATTTGGGAATTGAGACCCGTTCCGTTACTAGGAGTACAAAACGCGTCTCGTTTCCCGTGCAATATGCATGATACGCATGGAATGCAACTAATATACAACCTAGTATGCGCAATGCTATGAAAATGAGATGTCTCGAAATGCGTGCCCGCGGGCACGCAAACCGAGGCGATGACGAAATGGAAATCAGACAAAATCGGAGTGCCTCGAAATGAGAAAATCGGATACAACCGAAGTGCCTCGAAATGAGAAAATCGGATACAACCGAAGTGCCTCGAAATGCGCGCCCACAGGCACGCAAACCGAGGCGATGATAAAATGAAATCAGATACAACCGAAGTGCCTCGAAATGCGCACCCACAGGCACGCAAACCGAAGCGATGATGAAATGAGAAATCGGGTAAAACCGAAGTGCCTCGAAATGCGCGCCCACAGGCACGCAAACCGAGGCAATGATAAAATGAGAAATCGGGTAAAACCGAAGTGCCTCGAAATGCGCGCCCACAGGCACGCAAACCGAGGCTATGATGAAATGCAAATCGGATAAAACCGAAGTGCCTCGAAATGCGTGCACACAGGCACGCCAACCGAGGCGGTGATGCGAAATGCAAATCGGGTAAAACCGAAGTGCCTCGAAATGCGTGCACACAGGCACGCAAACCGAGGCGATGACAAAATGGAATGAAATGGCATACGGAATGCAAATTGGGCTTACGCCAACATGAGAGGACCTCAGCCGCACTCACATAAGCTGCCGTCGGATGAAAACAGAGTGCCTCGAAGTGCGTGCACACGGGCACGCAAACCGAGGTAATGCACAAAGGCATGAAATGACATGGAGAATGAGATGCAAGCATGCAAACCAAATTTCAGCAGCTAAATGAAGGGGAAAACAGCCCCGAAATGATGCGAACTGACAATTAACACATGAAATCATCCCGAAATGTAGTTCTAGGTGCCCGAAATGGCCTGCGGCTATGCTAAACATGCAAAATCGACATATGACAGCAAAAACAGTAGCAAGGCAGCCCCAAAAATAGCATTTTTCCAGTACAAAACATGGCCAAATTGTAAGCATAGATATGACAACAATAGCTTGCAAAAATACGGAAAAAGAGAGGATTTACAAAGCAAGTGATATCTACAATGCTCAAACCCAAAAAATCAGTTCTGAAATATTAGAGAGGGACTAAAAATATGCATTTTTACAGAAGATGAGATCCCCAAATTCAGTGTGTAGATATACAATACATAGCATGCAAAATAAGGGTCAAAAGAGGTTTATAAAGAGAGGTATCATAAGAAATGACCAAACAACTTAAGGTCCTTAATAAAACTTGAAGAATAGACCAAAATAAGACACTTCACAAGCCTGATGAAGGTCATAAACAGAAGCTAGAATGGACTAAACAAACATGCAATTTTACGGTAAATTTGAAGAATTTCAAAGCAAGTACTAAAAAAAATTACCAAATGGCTTAAGACCCTTCACAAATCATGATTTATGGACCAAAATAAGACTCCTTCAAGGCCTGATGAAGGCCAAAAACAGAAGCCAAAATAGTCTAACAAAGCATGCAAGATAGGCATAGGACATGAATTCAAGGCAAGTGACATGTAGAGCAAGAAAAACAGGTTGAGCCCTTCTTAAATGTTGAAGAGGGGCTCAAAATAAGCATACCATCAGTTCATGCAATGCTCCAACTCAGATCACAAATAGGCTAATTAACTCATGCAATTTTACGGTAAAATTGCAGAAATACAAAGCAAGTGCATGATAGAATCACCAAACAGGGTAGAGCCCTTCTTCAATTTTGAAGAGGGGCTCAAAATAGGCCCATCAACAGTTCATAGTATGCTCAAAATCAGATCACTCAAAAGCCAAATAAAGCATGTAATTTTATGGCCTAAAGAGTGGTATTGAAGCAAGTGTATCAAGGAGACACCAAATAGAGTTGAGCCCTTCTACAATGTTGTAGAGGGGCTCAAAATGAGCACAAAACCAGTAGGGGTCGGAGCCCAAAAACCACAAGGAAATAGGGTAAAAATAGGAAGCAAGAAAATGGTAGAAAAAGGGAAATTGAACCTTACCCTTGAAGACAAGTCTTTATTTGCTTCTAGGCTTGAATTTGTTGATCCTTGGCCATTGGAAATCACTCCCTTGCTGCTGAAATGGAGTTGGTGATAGTAGTGCTAGGGGTTGATGAAGGATTGAGCTAGGGAGCTTGAGGGTTTTTTGAGTTTTTGAGGATGGAAATGAAGGTTTTGGGAGAGGGAGTCTTGAGGTGAATTTTTGTAACCCTAGGGAAGGGGCTGTCCAGCCCTTTAAGTAGACAAAAAAAGGTGTAAAAGGGGAGGGAAATGGAGGCTAGATTTCCCTCCCAAAATATCCAGGATGGGGAGATATTTTGACAAAAATATCCTGACATTTGGAATGAAATTTGAAGCAGGCTGGTCGGCCGGTGATTTTCAGGAGGTGGCCGGCCGGCCACCCCACTGTCGGCCACCACTCACCGCCGGCCAGCAATGGTCAAAAATTGAAGTGCAAAAACTCTGGCCGACCACCATGCAATGGTGTCCTCCCAGGTGTGTAGAACAAGGCCCCAAAGTCGGAATCTGGCAACTCTGAAGCAGAAGTCACAACATAGAGCTTGAAGGAGAGGCTCAAAAATGAAACCAACAATTCTTGGCCGACCACCAACTCTTAGGGTCCTCCGGATGTGTGGAACAAGGTTCCAAGGTCGGAAATTGACAACACCGGCAGAGTCACAACATAGGACTTGAAGGAGAGGCCCAAAATGAAATTCAATTTCGGCCGACCATGCTCTTTTGGTGTCCTCCCATATCCCCTGATCACAAATATGTAGCTTTGATTGGAAGAAAATACCCCCAGGGTGTTCAACATTGGCCCGGAAGTGAGCAAAACGGGCGCCGGAGGAGCGAAACTGGTTATCTGGGATAATTGCTGGCTTCTCACCCCCCAGTGATCTTCCTGGTGTTGAAACAGAGGTACCTGCCAAGTTTTAACAAAAACTAATGAGAAATGAACGCTCGGGGCCAAAATCGAGCAATTCGGGATCCCGAAAATGGGCTGCGGGTGCCGGAAGTGGTGTTCAGCAGCGAAGTGGGCATCTGCGACCCCAGTGTCCTTCGGAATGACAAAACAGAGGTTCCTGTCAAAAATCAAAGAAAACCGATGCAAAATGAAAGCTCGGGGCCCAAACCGCGCGATTCGGGGTCCCGAAAACCGGCTGTAAGCACCGAAAGTGGTGTTCGGCCACGAAGTGGGCATCAGAGGCCCCAGTGTTCCTCGGAATGATGAAACAGAGGTGCATGCCAAAAACCGGAGAACTCGGAGATGGTTGGGCGGTCCCGAGCCAAGGCAAGGCCCGCCGACGGTCCCGAAACCGAACCGAGCCCCGAATGGCAAAATGGCTCATGACCCACGAAATGTAGCACACGGCCACCGGGAGATAGTCTAACGGACCACTCCCTTCCCGCGGGAAAGAAAACAGAGAAAATCGAGTCTGGTTCGCAAACCGAGACAAGGCACAGAAGGGAGTTCGGAAGCCCGGAGGCCGGGCGCACGGCCGCGACTCTGAAACTTCTGAACGAGCACAGTATGCAACATCACCAAGCGCTCAATCGGTGACGTCCGAGTCTTAAGGTCGGTCAAAAATGGGGTGTCTACAATGATTCAGATGAAGATCAGGAAATGACATTCATCACTAGAAAGTTCCAAAGGTTTATAAGAAAGAAACAAGGCGTATGAAAATTTTTCAAAAAAGACTTCAACAATAGGGATTTTCAAAGAGGAGAAAATCACAAAAAATCTGAAGTTACCTGCTACGAATGCAACAAACTTGGACACTACAAATCAGAATGTTCGGAACTTAAGAAAAAATTCAAGAAGAATAAGAAGAAAACTATGATTGCAGCATGGAGAGAAGATAGCGATGAAAGCGACACAGAAACCGAAGTTTGCAAAAATAAGGTTGCAAACCTAATGGCACTTGGAAACGAAAATGAGGTAAATGACGAATCCTTTACATTTGATGAATTACAATTAGCTTTTGATAAATTACATGATGAATTTAAGAAACTTAGTTTGAAAAGTAATTGTCAAAAGAAAGTGATTTCAAGTTTATCAAAAGAAAATGAATCATTAACTTCTAAGATAAATATTTTAGAAAAAGAAGCCATGAAAATGAAAAAGGAAAATGAGATTTTAACTCGAAAAGAGTCTTCAATTTTTGAAAAACATTTAGTTGTATTGCAAAAAGAAAATGAGTCTTTAAAAAAGGAGCAAATTATTTTAAAAGAAAATATTGAAGACTTGAAAAATACTCTTTCAAAATTCACTCAAGAAAGAGAGACTTTAGATAAAATTCTTAAAAATCAAAATCGTACTTTTGGTAGAGCCGGAATTGGATATAAATCTTTTTCAAAAGTAAAAACTGTAAAAAATGGCTTTGTATATGCATCTTCTAATCACTCTCATCTAACATGTCATTTTTGTGGTACAAAATGTCATATTTCATCTTCATGTCCTGTTAAAAGAAATCCTTTTGCTAAAATAAAAAAAGATGTGGGTCCCTAAGGACATTTCAAGAGTGTCAAATTCTAACTTTTATGGACCCAAGAAAAAATGGGTACCAATAGAGAAATCAAATTTTTGTAGGTATGTTTCAAGACAAAATCCGGTAACGATAGATGGTATCTCAACAGTGCATGTTCAAGGCACATGACTGGAAATAAAGTTATGTTTGCCACACTCCAACCAAAGGATGGCGGATGTGTGACTTTTGGCGACAATAGCAAGAGTAAAATCATTGGTGTAGGAAGTATTGGTAAAAATCCCTTTTCTATTATTGAAAATGTTTTATTTGTTGAAGGTTTAAAATATAACTTGCATAGTATTAGTCAATTATGTGATAAATGTTATAGAGCTATTTTTGAGAAAACTCATAGCACTATTGAAAATACCATAGAAAACAAAACTTTATTTGTAGATTATGGACATGAGAATGTATATGTGTTTGATTTGCATGATTTGTCTTCTTATTTTAATATTAAATGTTTATTTGCTATAAATGATAATGGTTGGCTTTGGCATAGAAGATTAGGACATGCTTATTTTGATTTAATTTCCAAGCTTTCAAAAAATGAGTTAGTCATTGGTTTACTAAAAATTGTTTTTGAAAAAGATAAATTTTGTGATGCATGTTAATTTGGAAAACAAACTAGAATTTCTTTTAAATCCAAAAATATCGTTTCAACTACTAAACCGCTTCAACTGTTGCATATTGATTTATTCGGGCCATCTGGAACATTAAGTTTAGGAGGAAAATCGTATGCTCTTATTTGTGTTGACGATTATACTAGATATACATGGGTATTATTTTTAGCACATAAAAATGAAGCTTTTTATAATTTCTCAAGACTTTGTAAAAGAATTCAAAATGAAAAAAATCTTAATATTTGTAGTATTAGAAGTGATCATGGTAGAGAATTTGACAATGATGATTTTATTGTGTTTTGTGATGAGTTTGGAATTGATCATAATTTTTTTGCCCCTAGAACTCTTCAACAAAATGGAGTAGTTGAAAGAAAAAATAGAACTCTTCAAAAAATAGCCCGTACTATGCTTTGTGAAAATAATTTGCCTAAATATTTTTGGGTGGAGGCTGTTAACACTGTATGCTATGTTGTAAACCGTCCTATAATTAGACCTATTCTTAAGAAAACCCCTTATGAAATTTGGAAATGTAGGAAACCTAACATTAGTCACTTGTGTGTATTTGGTTGTAAATGCTTTGTATTGAATAATAATAAAGATAACTTAGGAAAATTTGATGCTAAATCGGATGAAACTATATTTCTTGGTTATTCAATCTCCAGTAAAGCTTATAGAGTATTCAATAAAAGAACTCTATTTGTTGAAGAATCTGTGCATGTTGTTTTTGACGAATCTAACAACATCAATTCCAAGAATCTTGTAAGTAATGATATTGTAGAAAATCAATCAAGTATGGAGAGCATTTACATAAAAGAAAATGAAAAAAATCTATTATGCGAACATGAAGAAGAAATGACAATGGAGAAACTTTAAGAAATATATGCTCTTCCAGAAAGTGACTCAAATCTACTAAAAGAATGGAAGTATGCTCATGGCCACCCCAAAGACCTCATCATAGATGATGCAGCGGAAGATATAAAAACTCGTTCTTCTGTTAGAAAAGTTTGTGGTAACTTAGCGTTTGTTTCACAAATTGAACCAAAATCGTTTTTAGAAGCTGAAAATGATGAAAACTAGATTTTAGCCATGCAAGAAGAATTAAATCAATTTGAAATAAATGAAATTTGGTTTTTGACCTCTCGACCTAAGGATCATCCTGTTATTGGTACAAAATGGGTTTTCAGAAATAAAATGGATGAATTCGGAGTTGTTACTAGAAATAAAGCTAGGTTGGTAGCCCAAGGCTATAATCAAGAAGAAGGCATTGATTTTGATGAAACTTTTGCACGTGTTGCTAGACTTGAAGCTATTAGAATGTAACTTGCTTTTGCATGTTTTAAAGATTTCAAATTGTATCAAATGGATGTTAAAAGTGCTTTCTTAAATGGGTACATTTCGGAGGAAGTTTATGTTGAACAACCCCCGGGTTTTGAAAGTCATAAATACCTGGATCATGTTTTTAAACTCTCAAAAGCTTTATATGGCTTGAAACAAGCTCCTAGAGCATGGTATGAAAGATTGAATAATTTTTTACTTGACAAAAGTTTTTGTAGAGGAAAAATTGATACAACACTTTTTATAAAAATCAGAAAGGAAGATATGCTAATTGTTCAAATTTATGTTGATGATATCATTTTTGGTGCTACTACTGAAAATTTGTGCAAAGAGTTTGCTAAAGACATACAGGGTGAGTTTGAAATGAGTATGATGGGGGAATTAAATTACTTTCTTGGTCTACAAATTAAATAAACTAATGATGGAATCCATTTAAATCAAACGAAATATATCAAAGATCTACTCAAAAGGTTTGAAATGAAATCATCAAAGCCTGTAGTAACTCCAATGAGCACATCAATAAAAATCGACAAAGATGAGTAAGATAAACCTGTAGATGAAAAGAAATATCGAGGTATGATTGGTTCTTTACTCTATCTTACTGTAAGTAAGCCCAACATAATGTTTAGTGTTTGTATGTGTGCACGTTTTGAATCCGCACTGAAAGAGTCACACATCACTGCAGCGAAACGTATTTTCAGATATCTTGTCGGCACTCCAAATTTGGGATTATGGTATCCTAAGGGAACCACCTTTGAACTTTTTGGTTACTCAGATGCCAACTTTGCGGGATGTAGACTTGGCCGAAAAAGCACTAGTGGCACTTGTCATTTTCTTGGACACTCTCTCACTTCTTGGTTTTGCAAAAAACAAAACTCAATGCCTTTGTCAACTGCTGAAGCATAATACATTGCCGCTGCTGGGTGTTGTGCACAATTGCTTTGGATGAAACAACAACTTCAAGATTTTGGATTTCACTATGATCATATTCCTATAAAATGTGATAACACAAGTGCCATTAACCTTTTAAAAAATCCTATTCAGCACTCACGCACTAAACACATTGAAATAAGGTATCATTTTCTAAGAGATCATGTATTCAAAGGTGACATTGAACTCGAATTTGTGCCTACAAATCATCAATTAGTTGACACATTTACCAAGCCTCTAAATGAAGAACAATTTTGTTTTATTAGAATAGAACTTGGTATTATGAATACTCCAACATAATGTTTATATTAAAAATATTTTTTTTATAAATAAATAATTAAATAAAATATTTCTAATAATAATTAAAAAAATAAAAATAAAAATAAATTATATACATATATATTCTCTCTCTCTCTCACCCACTCCATTTCTCTCGCACCCGCTCTCTCCCTCACTCTCTGTTTTCTCTTTCTCTCGCTCTATCGCTCTCCTTTTCTTCCTCTCATCCTTAGCCGAATCCATCTTCATCCTCACCATCGTTTACAACCAGTCCCATCATCCACAACATCATCTATTATCCACCCAAATCCCTCACCAATTTACCGAGCTCCATCACTTCTCTACCCAAAATCTGCATCTACATCTTTACTAATTCATCAAGTTTCATCACCGATCCATCAAGTTCCGTGACTGATCTATCAAGATCCGTGACTGATCCATCAAGATCCATTGTCGTTCTACAAAAATTCGTCACCGATTTACACGATCTTCTCTATTTCCTCTGATCATCAAAGTCATCACCGATCAACATGTTAAAATTCTTTTTTCACTGTGTTATATTTTTTTACTTGTTATATGTGCTCCAAACTCTCTTGGATTTAATAATGGTTGCTTCTACCTTATCTGAAAAAATTATTTTTAATTTTATTTTCTCCTTTTATGCTAGTGCACTTGGTGTAGTTGTTTATGGCTGGATCTTAATGGCCCTTAGTATTATAGATTGGTAATCTATTTCTTCCAATTTATGAAATTTTTAGTGCATTAATTCAGGAGGAGACTCATATTATGTAATAATTTGAGATTAAAAATTAAAATAAATAAATAAATAAATAAAAAAGAGGCGTTTGTATATTATGTGCATAATTTTAGGGAGAGTATATATAATTTTTACTCCTTATCTACGCCAACCATTTTTTTTGGGCAGAATTTTTAAACATATAAACAAAATAATAATAAAAAAATGGGAGGAGAAATGCTTGCAATTTTATTTCAGAAGAAGAAAATTTTACTTGATTACATGTAAGTTTTTAGAAGGCTTCACAGATTTTTTCTATTTCACTTCTCTCAACAATTTTTCATGAGCCTCTTTTACACGCTTCTCTCTATTTTTGACTTCTGTGAGTCTCAGCATTATAACCGTTGCATAATATTGCATTGCATTCTCTAACTGTGCATTTTTTCTTTTTAGCTCTTTCTTCTCCTTACACATATTAACCAGTTGTTGTTTTAACAAGCACACCTCATCTCTCTATTGCTGACTTTCTTGTACTCTTGCTTGTAATCATTGTGCCATATTAGAAACTATAGTCATTGCATGTGTACTAAGAGCCATGGTGTTATTAATAGCATCGATATCATTTTAATTACCAATAACACTAGGACCCTCATTTACAGGCATAGCCTGTGCTTGCACCACTGGTACCTACTCATTTGCCTGCATTACAGGCACCTCATGCTGGTTCGAACCATTGATGACTAAGGTAAGGAATGACATGATTACAAAAGAAGGTAAAACAAATTTTTCTCTTCAACACTTGATATTTTTGTTTCTTTGCCTATCATCTTTGTCACTTTTTATATACTCCATCAATCTAATACTTGATGCATATCTGCTAAATTTTTTTATTTGTCTAACATTTTGTGCGCTCGAGATGCTCCAAAATCCCCACAATGATTCCGACAAGACAGAAGGTCCATTATTTTCTTTTGGCCGCTCAGATTATTTTATCAAATGTGTTTGTTTCATCTCTTCATCTTCTATTTTGATGATGTCAAAGGGGGAGAAAAAAATATGATTTTGCTTTTGAAAATAATATGTTGCAGGGTTATCAAATATTTTGTTAATTTTATTTTGTGTCAAATCCATACAAATATTATCATCATCAAAAAAGAGGAGATTGTTAATCATATTATTTAATTTTGATGATGTCTAAAATATTATTTGCAAAAATTTAGATTTTTTAATATACATATTATTTGACATAAAATATTTTCTGTTTAAAAAATATATATATATATATATATATTTGTTATATATTATTTAAATAAAAATATTTTTGAAAACTCTACTATTTACTTTTTTAAAATTTAGGCTGATCACTATTTACTTTTTGACAAAATTAAAATTGATTAATTATATTATTTTGACAAAATTGATTGATTGGTTTTATTATCTTGACAAATGTGATATTGATGAGTTGTCTTCTTTTGACAAAAGTGATATATTCAAATGTAGTGGTAGGTTATGTTTAGTTGAAAATCTCTACAAAAATTTAAAAAGGGTATATATGATTAGATCTATTATAAATATTACTTAAAGGGATTTTACTATATATGCAAATATTTGATTAGAATATTATATATAATGCATATAATATAAATAAAATACATCACGTGAGTAATTAAACTTTTTACACTATATTGATTATATCATATTATAATAAAACAAGAAGAAAAAGATGGAGTTATATATATATATATATATTATAATAAAACAAGATGGTGCAAATCATTTGTTTGTTTGAAAATTGTGAACTTTGTATTAAATTTTCTACAAAAACAGTGGCTCCATGTTTGAAAAAACAAAAAAAGAAAAGAAAAAATTAGTCTTATTTTTTTTTTAATTATTAACATTTGCTGACTATTTAAAATTAATGAGCGTGCTTATGTAAGCCATGACGTCAGCAATGTTGTTGACTATTTAAAATCAAGGAGCGTGTTTATGTAAGCCATGACGTCAGCACGGAGCGTCCTACTTCCAACGGGTATATTTTTGTGTATAAATAGAAGTGTTGTGTGTGGAGAAAAATCAAGAACTTGAAGAGAAAAATTTCTGTGTGCTCCAAAATTCTGAGTATATTGTATTCTGCTCTTTCACTTTCAGATCTAAGTATAGCCTTTGTTCTTACACTTTTATATCTAATATTTGTGAGAGAATTATTGTAAAAGAGGGTTTAAGTACCACTTATTTTTATTCATCATTTTTGTGAGAGATTTTGTAAAAGTAAGACATTTATTGTTGAGTGAGGCTCAATAGATAAGAGTAAGTCCTGCACCAAATTCACAAGTTTGGTGGTGTATTTATTCAATTGATAGTAAAGAAATTCTCAAGGAGGTCCCTTGGGGAATGGACGTAGGCCTGGCGTGCTGAACCACTATAAATCTCAGTGTTTGATTTTCTTTTCCTATCTCTCTTACTTTTATATTGATAATTATTATTTTGTTTTTTTTTTGGGTTAAAATTTTGAATATTGTGTTAATTTTAATATTGTAAAATTTTTAATAACCCAATTCAACCCCCCTCTTGGGTTGCTTACCTGGGATAACAATATGTATATATATATATATATATATGGGAAATACTATGGTACACACCCCTCAAAGGGTGTGTATCATATGCACCTTACAATTAAAGAAGAATTTTTGAGTCATAATTAAAAAAAATGTCATAACTAAACACAACATGATACATAACTAAAAATCTGATGAGTCATAATTAAAATAATAATGTCATAACTAAAGAAAAAAATTAATCATAACTAAAAAAAATGACATAATTAAGAGTGTATATGGTATATTTTTTAAAAGATGTATATATTAGAATATCTCATTTTTTTAAGATAAAAATTCAAGACAATAAAAAACATTCCCGTTTGCTTTAGTTTTAAAATTATTATTTGAATGTGAAGTTGTGATTTAAGTATGGAGTTTTGAATTGAGTTTTAAAAAGAGAAAATTTGTTTGGTTATTAGTTTTGAAAAGAGTTTTGAGTTGTATTTTAAAATTTTTTAGATTTATTAAATATTTAAGAAAATTTTATTTTTATTTTAAATGTATAATTTTTATTTTTAATTTTTTTAATTTTAAATATTTTTTTAATATTTAAATATTTTAAACTCAAAACACAACTTTGCATCTCAAATCCTAACCAAACACATAACTCAAAACTCAATTCAAAAATTATTTTCAAAACTCTTTTCAAAATCGTATTAAAATAAATTCAACAAAATATTTTTTATTTTTCTCTTAATTTTTTTTATTTTATATAATTTTTTTTTTCAAAATACTTATTTATTTATTTTTTAATTTGAAAAATATTTTTTGTAATTTTTTTAAATATTAGCCAAATAATTTGTTACGCTATAGACATATATTGTGATCCAATTTTTTTTAAAATTTAAATATTTAAAAATTTTAAAAATTAACATATTTGAAAAATATTTATAAAATATAAAATAAAAAATATTTAAAATAAAAATTATGTATTTGAAATAAAAAATAAAATTTTTAAAATATTGAAAAAAATACAACTTAAATATTTTTTTCAAAAAAATACAACGCACAATTTTATGAAATATAGTGCATAATTGTATGAAATAAAGTGTACATTAAAAAGATATAACTTAAAACTTTTTTAAAATTCATAACCAAACAAATTTTTTCTTTTCAAAACTCAGCTCAAAACTTAAAATATAGGAAAATGCCTGGTAGCTCGAAGCTACCAGGCTCGAATGGCTCGAGAGGAAGAGAGGGAGAGGGAAAGGGAGAGAAAGAGAGGGAAGAGAAAGAGGAGGCACCACCGCCACCGCCTCGCCGATCGCCGATCAGAGCTCGTCGCCTCGCTGCCGCCTCGCCTCGTCGCCGTCACCGCCTCGCACAGAAGCTCCGATCATCGCAGCTCCTCTTCCTCCTCCTCCTCCAGCCATTTTTATGGCCCCCTCCCCTCCCCTCCCTCCTCCTCCTCTTCCTCCTCCTCCTCCCTTCTTCTCTTCTTCTCCCTTCTTCTTCTCTTCTTCTCCCTGAACCAAAAACCAGAAAAAACCAGGAAGAAAGAAAGAAAAAAAAAAAAAAAAATTCAACACCAAAACGAAGTCGTTTTGGTGTCGAGCTACGTAGCACGATCGTAAAATATAACTCCATACTCAAATCATAATTATACAAATAATAAAAAAATATTTTTATGAATTTTTTGTTTAAAATAGAGTTTTGAAAAGAGTTTGGTTATGAGTTTTAAAAAGAATTTGGAATTGAATTTTGAGTTGTGTGTTTAGTTATGAATTTTGAAAGTAAATTTTAAATTGAATTTTGCCTTATGTGTTTAATGATAAATTTTGAAAAGAATTTTAATTTTTTTTTATTAAAATTACAATTTGAAAACTTAACCAAACGGGAGCTTTGATTTTGATTGGAAACTTTTGAGGTACACATAATAGTACATTGAAAATTATGGGTCAGAATTTGAGCCACTATTATGAGAATGATTCTCCCTTCATTTCGGGTTTGGACTGAATAGGACAGTTCCAAATTCGAATTACAAATTTGTTTTGCATTGACATTTTTTTTTTCACAAATTAAAAGTTTAAATTTTGGGTTGAAATTTTACATGAATATAATATTAATAAGTGAACAAAATCTAAATTATTAATTTATAAAAATAATTGATATGGCAAACATCGACTGTTCAGATCAGATTAGATGTTCAATAGCCAAAAAAGTTTTGTTTGGCAAGAGTTTTTTTGGCTATTTTAGTCACAAAAGAAAAAATAGGCTATTTTAGTCATGACAAATAAAACATCACATCCAATCTATTATCATTACACTTTTCTCTCACAAAAAAAGCTAAAAAGTCAAAAAGTCCTTTCCAAACCAAACTTTTTAGTCCAGGTTAAAATAACAAAAAAAATCAAAAAGCCAAAAAGGCAACCCACTTTCCAAACGGAGGCATTCTTTCTTAATGTTGGCTGCTTAGATTAGATGTCATCTTTTTGGTATCATTTTTTAAAAATTGTTCTGGAAAAAAAATGAATATGATAACTTTGGTGGACAAACTCTGTATAAAAATAAATTTTGAAAAATCAAAATTTTTTA